>JARFOD010023735.1:0-10873 GCA_031763545.1 Mopalia muscosa
GTCACTGTCAACCTTACCCATAGTAACAGACTGGAAGTGGTAAGTCACTGTCGACCTTACCCCTAGTGGATAGACTGAAAGTGGTAAGTCACTATCATCCTTACTCCTAGTGGACAAGCTGGAAGTAGTAAGTCACTGTCAACGTTACCCATAGTGGACAGACTGGAAGTGGTAAAGTCATTGTCAACCTTACCCATAGTAACAGGCTGGAAGTGGTAAGTCACTGTCGGCCTTAGCCCTAGTGGATAGACTAAGTGGTAAGTCACTATCATCCTTACTCCTAGTGGACAGGCTGGAAGTGGTAATTCACTGTCAACCTTACCCATAGTAGGCAGGCTGGAAGTGGTATGTCACTGTCAACCTTACCCATAGTGGACAGGCTGGAAGTGGTAAGTGACTCTCAAAC
Source organism: Mopalia muscosa (assembly GCA_031763545.1). Classification (NCBI taxonomy): domain Eukaryota; kingdom Metazoa; phylum Mollusca; class Polyplacophora; order Chitonida; family Mopaliidae; genus Mopalia; species Mopalia muscosa. Next base: position 407 of record JARFOD010023735.1, read on the forward strand.
TTACCCATAGTAGACAAGCTGGAAGTGGTAATTCACTGTCAACCTTACTCATACTAGACAGGCTGGAAGTGGTAAGTCACTGTCAACCTTGCCCATAGTGGACAGGCTGGAAATGGTAAGTCACTGTCAACCTTACCCATACTAGACAGGCTGGGAGTGGTAAGTCACTGTCAACCTGACCCATAATGGACAAACCCGAAGTGGCAAGTCACTGCCAACCTTACCCATAGTGGACAGGCTGGAAGTGGTAAGTCACTGTCAACCTTACCCATACTAGACAGGCTGGAAGTGGTAAGTCACTGTCAACTTTACCCATAGTGGACAGACTGGAAGTGGTAAGTCACTGTTAACCTTACCCATAGTAGACAGGCTGGAGGTGGTAAGTCACTGTCAACCTTACCCATAGTGAACCGGCTGGAAGTGGTAAGACAATGTGATCCTTACCCATAGTGAACAGGCTGGAAGTGGTAAGTCACTGTCAACCTTACCCATAGTAACAGACTGGAAGTGGTAAGTCACTGTCGACCTTACCCCTAGTGGATAGACTGGAAGTGGTAAGTCACTATCATCCTTACTCCTAGTGGACAGACTGGAAGTGGTAGGTCACTGTCAACCTTACCCATAGTGGACAGACTGGAAGTGGTCAGTCATTGTCAACCTTACCCATAGTAGAAAGGCTGGAAGTGGTAAGTCACTGTCAACCTTACCCATAGACTCCATAGTGGACAGACTGGAAGTGGTAAAACACTGTTATCGTTACCCATAGTGGACAGGCTGGAAGTGGTAAGTCACTGTCACCCCTACCCATAGTGACAGGCTGGAAGTGGTAAGTCACTGTCAACCTTGCCCCTAGTGGATAAACTGGAAGTGGTAAGTCACTATCATCCTTACTCCTAGTGGACAGGCTGGAAGTGGTAAGTGACTGTCCACCTTACCCATAGTAGACAGACTGGAAGTGGTAAGTCACTGTCAACCTTACCCATAGCGGACAGTCTGGAAGTGGTAAGACACTGTTATCCTTACCAAATGGGGAAAGGCTGGAAGTGGTAAGACACTGTTATCATTACCCATAGTAGACAGACTGGAAGTGGTAAGTCACTGTCAACCTCACCCATAGTAGACAGGCTGGAAGTGGTAAGTCACTGTCAACCTTACCCATAGTGGACAGACTGGAAGCGATAAGTCACTATTAACCTTACCCATAGTACAGACTGGAAGTGGAAAGACTGTTATCCTTAACCACAAAAGAGATAGACTGGAAGTGGTAAGACACTATTACCATCATTTGTAGTAGACAAACAGAAAGCGGTAATACACTGTACACATTAACCTTGTCTACAGTAGAGACAAGATGGACGTGGGAAGACATGGTGATCTTTAAATATATTAGAGATCCGCTAGAAGTGGTAATACATGGTTATTCTTATCAATAATACAGAAAGGCTGGAAGTGGTAGGACATGGTTATCCTTTTCTATAGTAGAGATGGGCTGGGAGTGGTAAGATAATGTTACCTTTAACCACAGTAGAGAAAGGCTGGAAATGGTGAGACACTTTTAACCTTATCCATAGCAGAGACAGCCTGAAAGTGGTGAGACACTGTTGCCCATATTGTCCAGATTTTTCGTTTTTGTTTGATTGGGGTTCAATGTCATACTCAAGGGTACTGACATGAGGACGCACTGTTTATTCGACACTGTTTTTTGTCTGATTATAGTCAGAAACTTGGAGAAAACCTTGTAAAAAAACACCCCTTCAATTGCTGGAGCCATAATTGGGCTACTCATTCATATGGTTGATGGACTGACTTGATCCCATAAACTGTAAGGATTAGTAAGCGCACATTCTAACCACTAAACCCTGACCCCAGCTGGAAGTTGACTTGTTTCACATCCACAATAAAATCAGGCTGATTATAGAAGACATATTTTTTTGCTGGACATTTGAAATGCAACAAAGGGGATAAAAATGAAAACCTAATCCAACCGGACGTCAAATATTATTTATTTTATTTTAAAATAGACCAAATTTACATGTTCAGCCATCAACGTTCTATATTCTTATTCGTACAAATTTGTACAATTGGTAAGGACGAAAGACTTGACTACCAGAGCACAAACATCATGTCATATGTCCAGTGACATTACAGGTATACAATGGATAGACTGTTACACCTTATAGTAAAGAGAGAGGGTTGATTGATTGATTGATTGATTGATTGAAACAATAGTGTATTTAATAATATACACATGTACTGATAACGTATTTCATTTGATAAGTATTTTATAAAAAGACTTAAGTATTGGATGAAGGCGGACAAAGACTTTATCGTGAGGAAACAAGGTTGTTCATAATATAAAATACTACCAATGAAACAGAAACCTACAAACTGTACATATACATTATTAGTGTAGTGTAAGTGAACAGTTTGTAGCAGCCAGCTATGGAGTTTACCCAAGCAGGGCAATTTTGAGAAAGAATTGCCAGGTCCTATCCCAAATTCTTCAGATCATAATCTGGGTTCTGAATCGGCTTTTGGCTTGATTTAACAGGAATTTATGAAAATAGTAATATATTGACATTAATTTGTGCTTGCAATAGTTTAGGCGCCCATACGTTTTTCGTAACTAAAATGGCTCTGGATACTGCCTTGCTAAGTGAGATCGGAATAAAATGAAGAATATAAAACTAACAGACTAATATAAAATTATAGCACCTCACATTCTAGGAATAACATGGCTTAAACAGTTCAAAGTATCCCATCAAAAATACATGGTCAATTGTTTGTTGATTTGTTTTTAAATGCCTGGTTTTGTTTTCATAGTCACAGTCTGGATTTTTCAATCAATGTATTCCCTTCTAAAGGAAATGCTGTTCGGGTTACAGACTGGCAATAACTGGAATTGTTAGCTCTACAGCTGGTACACCAATTAACTTTCACTGTTTGTCCTACATCAAGAGAACTACTCAACCACAATTAACCTCCACTATCCCCAAAGTGATAAACATAAATTGGACAGGTAAAACAATTGATATTTTTATAAGAAATAGGAGTAATTTGCACTACACATATTAGCAGATGCCAGAGTTGTGCGAATAACACAGGCTAACAGCTCGATTAGATTATCAGATGTCTCAACTTTAATCAGTATGCTATATGAAACTTCTAAGTGCTCAGGATTGTTGATCAGACATTGCAGGTGTTTTTTGTTAAAAACAAACCCAAAACCCAAAACTGTCTGGAAAATTTTTAGAAGTAAAATTTATATCATGTTTATTTCCTGATGGCAACTCTTTATATATGTACAGCCTGTTAAAACCTACCTGGTGGAAGCATAGCCTCCATGCAGTCTGAACAACAATGCTGATCATGTGACCATAAAGGAAAAAGCTTTGTGCAAAAGTCTTGAAATCTACACTTATAACTACTAACTAACCCGAGTTATATTATTATATTATACTCGATTCACATGCATGTTAGAAAGACTGCATTGTACTCGAGTCAGGTGAATTATTATGAAGCTACAGCTGAAATTCATTATAATATGGTACGGTCAATTATACTTTATAATATTTAATTAATATTTAACTGAAGAAAGGTCAACTATGAGGTAGACTCCCTTACATAAGGGTAATGTAAAATATATTGTGATACGTCAATTATATTGCAGTATGAATGGTTTTATTGGGGTAATGCCAATTGTATAGGGGAATGGTAAGATAAATTGGGGTATGGGCAGTTTTATATAAGTGATCAGGTATTGCTTTTGTTCATTGCTTCGTCACAGGTGGCAAACAAGTAAACATTAAATCACACATATTTTTCTTTTAAGAAACATTAGTTAAAATCTTTTTGTTCATTTTATCTCCAACTTTAAGAGCTTTCTTCAGACAATTTAAAATGAAACTATGAAACAAAAAATAAAGTGAGCCTGAAAAAAAACAACATGTTGTACATTTAAGTTATAAGAAATTGTGTTTAGAGTGCGCTGATATTTGTAACTATCTTATTAGAGCCAGTTTGGTAACGTTTGTTGATACCTAAGGTAGAGTGTTCATGCTATATAGTTTGATTTTGTAAGTCATTATTACTATTCACAAATAAAACTTTCAATTTCTAATTTTTCATAACTGATGTTTACAATACAATTTAGGCTAACATCATTTTTTGTTTACTTTCCGTTTAAACGTGAAGACAGTTTGTCCTGCATTAGACATAGCCAACTGTCTTCAGCAAGAAATGGAGTTTGATTATTAGAGGTGGAATGTAAGGATATAGCACTAGTTTGAAAACATTCAATAAAAATATACACATTATTATGATGTCATATTGGGCTTTTTCTGTAATCTGACAACGAAAAAGAACAATAATGCAGCAAAATCACAAAGACACAAACCCAGTTGATAGACTTTCCTTATTCCTATAATCTTGACAGGGGTTTCACACCATTATGGTCTTACAAGCTCCATTGTTCAATGTTTATTAGCAAAACTCTGCAAGTGTTTCTAAATAAAAAAATCTCATTATTTTCTCCAATGTAGATACCAACTTTATTTTAAACTGTTATGTGAACTTGATCTTCAACATGAACTTATATGCACATTGATATATAATTGTCTTAGTTTGTCGAGTTCTGTTGGTCAGAAACTAATGCTTTTACCCATTTCACCTGTCATTTGCTTTCAGATCTGGTTTCAATCCACAATGCTCCTGGTTTCCACACTGGTTCTGGTACCAATATTGAAGCAAACAGTCTACAGTTTAACCATAGATTTTATCTTCTAACAAATCTATCCTCCAAATCTCATCTAGATCTCTTCCTAATATCACACTTTTTAATAGCAGCTCAATAGTTAAAATAACACAAGGATGATAAAGTATATTTACAATGAGGATATATCTACACTGATAATGTATTAAAATCTCATGAATGGCATTTGTATTCATTGTGACAACAAAATGAATCCAGTTTAAAATCAGTTGAATTGTCTCCCTTTATCAAATCAGTAACCGTGTTCTCTCATTTGGTACGTCAGGGTCGGATCTGAAATCATAATAAAGTCTGTTTACTACTTCATGTATATTGGGCTCCTATAACCTGACTACTGACAAGTTATCCAGTGGCCCTTCTTCTGAAGGAAGAGTAGCTGACGTCAAACATAAATACCTCAGTACCCATCAGAGAAGGCACTGTGTCGTCATGACAAATAGTTGAACGTAAATTTCATATGCCCCTTCTCTCAATCTCATGGTATTTCTTGTCCCAAGTCTAGTTCACTCCAGTAGATTTACAGCGTTACTGTAGTTACAAGATTTTTTACTGCCAGGGACTTTTCTTACAACTTTAATGTAGCAATTACAATGATGTTATGTCATGGGCGCAGTATTTAACAAACTCATAAAATGTTAATATCTGGAAAGTTGATTTTGTTGTGCATCAAGAGTGCATTTACATGTTGCCAGACTTTTATAATTGATAACAAAAATACATTAAAAATGTCAGATGAATTAATTTTTGAAATAGTCTTTTAGAAAGTAAATATTAAAAGTTTTTCTGTTATTTTGGGATAACCCTGAACGCTGAAGTAGAACCTGTTTTCCAACAATGAAGAAAATATGATTATTACTTATCAAAATATCATGAATTATACATTGTTTTGTTTATTTTCCTGATTGATGCTTTAAACTTAAATCAAAGTTTTTTTTTCATAGTATGACCAAATACTGATATATTAGTTATTACAAAACGAACTCACTTTTTACAACAGGGAAGTAAAGACATGAAGTCACAGTCCTTCCCTTCTCGTCTGTATACAGGGGAGTGAGGAGGGTCAGTACATTGAGCAATAAACTCATGCAGTATCGTTTTCGGGAAACCATGTTCGTAGTAATACTGAAAAATACAAATACATATAGTGTTGAAATGAAAATACTTCTGAAACCAAGAAGTAAAGCTTGTTTATTAGGGCCAATCTCAGAAACAATTCATCTCCACTGAAATTATAACAGTACTACAATTAATACACACTCTATATTATATCTAATGTTTTAGCAGATATTTAGAGCACAAAACATCCATTTCATCGGTTTGATATTGCACCTGAACTCAGAGAATACAATCACAAGACACAATATAAAGACATCACACACAGATTGGCTTCTGATTGACTCTGAGAGCACCAGGAATCTTCTACCAACTGCACACTTATTGCACATTTATTAAAAATAAAATCGTGCAAATAAGTAAATTTATGAACAAACCTTGATTGTCTCGTAGGTATCCATAATGACAGCTATAAAGAGACTGAGTACCACGTATATAAACAAACTGATGAAGATATACAGATATATTCGACTGAAGTACCAAATATAGTCATTGCTGGTTTGTGTTGCGGAGAAAGTCACAAACATGTCGTCTCCGTTCACCAGAGAAAATAGACATTCTGATGTTGTGCTGGGGTGGCGAAACTAAAACAAGAGAACAAAAAAATAAATAACAATCGTTGTAAATTCAAAATAAGCCTTCATGGGGTGTCATCTAGGCCCCTAATTAGAGAAGAACATATGGTATGGTATTTCACTTATATGACCAAAGGATTGTCCAGCTTACATTATTATTTGCCTTATTACAGTGGAAAACAAGTAGAAAACTTCTTGGAGCTATCTGAACAGAGGACCAGTTGAATTTCATGGGGAGCCCAAAACTGTGACATGTGCATAATAAAATAAAATATATTTTTTCTCTTCAATTTTTATCTCTCTTACTAAACTTCTAATCAATATTGATAATATTAATTTCTGGGGATCATATAATACACTCGGACACAAATTAATATAACTTTTGAAGTTTGAACAATTATAGTGGCCTTGCTGAAGGAATGGGAAAGTTCATAGTAGTAGTGGCCTTTATATAGGTCGTTGTATTAGCTCAATATCTAGCCAAACTCACCTTTATATGATAAGGTCCTAGAACCAACCAGCCACAGAATAGGAAGCCACAGTATAACATAAGAGCACAGACTAAAAATCTCAAGACGTTAGGGAAGGCCTTCTTCAGGGTAACAACCAATATCTGAAAATGATTTGTACCATATGTGAAAGATACTGTCACCACGGCACGCTAACAGACCTATATTGTATTAGGCATAGTATGGTTTTAAGTTTATATTAATAATAACTCCAGTCCATCAATCTTTCTCACCAATATGTGATTAGGAAGAAAATCTGTGGATAGAACATGAAGACTTATACATTTTATCAGCTTATTTTAAATTAATGAACTAGAAATTAATAACATTTAAAATCACTTTATTCCATGATTGACTGGTAGGCATGTGGGTAACTTAATCTTCCTCTAATGCTAAGGCAGTTACTTACATTGTATTTTTTGAAGAAGCCAAGATATCAGAGGACCCTAAACCAATTACTTATATTATATTGGTTGAAGAAGCCAAGATATCAGAGGACACTAAACAAGTTACTTACATTGTATTTTTTGAAGAAGCCAAGATATCTGAGGACACTAAACAAGTTACTTACATTGCATTTTTTGAAGAAGCCAAGGCATCAGAGGACACTTAACTAGTTACTTACATTGTATTTTTTGAAGAAGCCGAGACATCAGAGGACACTAAACAAGTTACTTACATTGTATTTTTTGAAGAAGCCGAGATATCAGAGGACACCAAACCAGTTACTTACATTGTATTTTTTTAAGAAGCCCAGATATCTGAGGACACTAAACCAGTTACTTACATTGTATTTTTTGAAGAAGCCCAGATATCTGAGGACACTAAACCAGTTACTTACATTATATTTGTTGAAGAAGCCCAGATATCTGAGGACACTTAACCAGTTACTTACATTATATTTTTTGAAGAAACCCAGATATCTGAGGACACTAAACCAGTTACTTACATTGTATTTCTTGAAGAAGCGGAGACATCAGAGGACACTAAACAAGTCACTTACATTGTATTTTTTGAAGAAGCCGAGATATCTGAGGACACTAAACAAGTTACTTACATTGTATTTTTCGAAGAAGCCCAGCTATCTGAGGACACTAAACCAGTTAATTACATTGTATTTCTTGAAGAAGCCAAGGCATCAGAGGACACCAAACCAGTTACTTTTGTATTTTTTGAAGAAGCCCAGATATCTGAGGACACCAAACAATTTACTCACTTGTATTTCTTGAAGAAGCCAAGGCATCAGAGGACACTAAAAAAGTTACTTACATTGTATTTTTTGAAGAAGCCCAGCTATCTGAGGGCACTAAACAAGTTACTTACATTGTATTTTTTGAAGAAGCGGAGATATCTGAGGACACCAAACCAGTTACTTACATTGTATTTTTTGAAGAAGCCAAGATATCTGAGGACACCAAACCAGGCCATGAAGTTCCCTGTACCAAGCATCATGCTGCAGAAATCATAGTTCTCAGAGGAGCTCTGTGCTCGCTGGCAAAAAGGGAAATAAAAAAAACAACTTATTTACCTTCCTGTTCGCATTTTTTTTTTCAATCTAAGTTCCAAAGTATCTTGTAGAAATAAAACAAACAAAGACATAAGTTTCTAACACAGAACCAGAAAATAATTAGAAAATCAAATGTTTATGTTCGCTTGTCTTTAACTCTAATTGTATCTTGAAGCATGATTGGAATATATGGCAAGGAAATCACTAAAGACATTTAACAAATCCTAGAAACAATTATGTTTGTGTTCCCTTACCCTTAACTCCAACTGTATCTTGAAGGATGACCCAATAACAGTGAGGACATCATTGAAGATGATCAACACATACCAGAAATTCCAAAACTCAAGACGATCTGATTTGTCCAACTTTCTATTACGTTTGTTTTTAAAATAAGCAACAACTTCCTGAAATTGAAAAAAAAAAAAAAATGAATTTACAGGATACTTAATAGGATGTGGAATAAATTGGAATACACCAATCTAATTGAATGTATTGACTAAAAAGACTGAATGGAGTTAGACATTATCATGTTATGTGATAATAACATGATAACATGTCAAGAGTTATGTTAGAAAATAAATGTTTGTGTAGAAAAAGGTTATTTTTTGTATAGTTATTTAAAAGATTAATTCTTGTGTAGTCATTCAAAAAGCTTAAAGTTGGTGTAGTAATTGAAAAGAGTAATCTTTGTCTAGCAAATGTAAAATGATAAATGCTTGTGTAGTATAGTGTAGTAACTAAAATTATAAATGGTTGTGTAGTAACTAAAATCATAAATGGTTGTCTAGTAATTAAAATGACAAATGCTTGTGGAGTTATAAAAATGATAAATGTCTGTCACTGTTGTGTAATAATTAAAATGATAAATGTTTGTGTAGTACAATGTAATACAAAAAAACCCTATTCTTTGTTTATCAGTATTTTCCTTTTTTTTTTTTGATACACATTCTAAGATTGAATAGATTCTAGTTCAAAAAATTTTGCAGGATGAAACCTATCCGGGAATCGAACCCACGACCCTCAGACTTAGGCACCAAATCTCCAGCAGTGTTATTCCAAAATAAACAAAATACTGTTAATCTTAATTTTCTAAAAGACACAAAAATTATCTTATTCTTTCATCGTTGAATATCTACATTGAGAACATATTACTCGGGGTTCAAAATGTTGCTTTAGTTTTATAGAGTTTATCCTCAGTAGACTGATAGATTAGTGTGGAGCCCCACTTTCATCAATGCTCCGGTGCGTATCCTCAATCAATCTTTTTTTATTTATCGTGTGTTTTATGCTTCATCTTAAACACTCCAAGTGCTACAATGTGCTGCCTGTTGGCAAATAGCATTATAAGGAACTAAAATTTTGGGAACACTCATTTTTGGAGCAAAGCAAAATGCCTCTTATTTGTTTTTGTTTGGATTATATGGTGTTAAAAAGTTTGATATCAGCCATAGTATTGTTACTCATAGCTCTTCAAAGCCCTGGACGCCTGCAGCAGCTGGAGTTTTGGCTGTTTACCAAAATGACGACAAAAGTGTTAGCAACAGTAGTTTAACCTCTGGCTTGACCTTAAACCCTTATCTCCAGGTTATTTCACTTAAATATTATTTGTGGTAATCAGTACAGTTAGAAATGATAATATGAAGTGCCAGGTAACTTTATATTCATACCCCTCTCCCGAGTTGTTATCATTCAACGGAGACAAATCAATTAAACTTACTCGTTTCAGTTTTTGAGCTCTGGCCAGTGAACGGATACACAGAATACAGGATAAAACACTGACCAGTATCACCACAGCATCAAAAGCTGTCAGTTTACGCTGCCTCGACTCACTGTCAGCTGGAGAGAAATAATTAATGATACAGGTAAATGAGAATCTGTCACCTTGTTAAATGAATACTAACATCAAACTAAGTAGTATGAAAAAAAAGTGGAAATTATAGAGGTGAATAGTTGTCACTTTATACATCTTCAATGTAATACTAAAATAATAAA
>JARFOD010023746.1:0-24439 GCA_031763545.1 Mopalia muscosa
GCATGAATATGCTAAAAGTATGTATTAACGGCCATTTCGTTTAACGGAATTTGGTGAAACACAATACCGTCCATTGTGTTAACAAGAGGAAGCTACATACCAAGTTTGAAGTTAATCAGTGAATTTGTTTTCAAGGTAGCATGTTCACAAATATTTGTGATGGACGGAGGTATGCTGAGTAGCAATTAAGTCCACCCCCCCCCCCCCCCCCCACTACTATAGTAATGGTGGACAAAAAATGTATGCGACATAAGGGATACCTGGATCAAGTTTCTACAGTCTCTACAAATATCCACAGAGTTTTTTAGATTTTACTGTTTTTATTACTAACATTGTTTCCACTGATGAGTTTCCCAAAGTAGAAAAATACATGGTGATTCAATATTTTTATTTTTATTTTTATTTTTATTTTAAACGGAATGTTTCATTCTTGACAAGTTTGAAGTTAATCTGTGAATTTGTTTTCAAGGTAGCGTGTTCGAAATCATTTGTGATGGACGGAAGCAACCGAGAAGCAATTCTAAGTCCCCCCCCCCCCACACACACACACACTCTGTTTTATTTACTTCTGTCAACATTTCAGATTTCACAAAGTAAAACCACGAGAAACTGAAATTGTTTACATTTTATGTGGGAAACACTCAATTTATATCGAGAAAACCGCATTTTATTGCTGAATTTTAGAGGAAAATAAAAAATTTTAGTAATAGGTTAAAAAAAGTGGAATTCAAATAAGTAAAATTTGAAATTTGGTTGTCGTACTACCTATCATCATATTTATGTCCCTATATAAAAAGTAAGCTCTGAGTGCAGTTTGTCAGTTACATTTGTAATGATTGTGTTTTGTTATGTACAATGTGGATACAGCATGATCTGTGTAGTAGAGACATGTTTATCAAACTCCCCTTGAATGGAGTGAGGATTTCATGAGGCTACATAAAAGTCATTGTTGTTGCAGTTTCAAAACTGGGCAGTCATGGAGCAGTGACACAATTTACATATACATGTACAGATCGGATTTCAAGTGACCCTTATTTACAGTTTTATTTAATATAATTTGTCATAATAATTGTGAGGCACAAAAAAAAGTCTTGTTTCCCTTTAACCCGACCGACCCTACGAAAATAGTCTCAAGTTTTCATTGGCATGTAAAATATAATTTTTTTTTTTGTTTTTAAAAGAGCTACACAAAATTTGTAATGTTTTTAGGTCATGCAAGCATCTGTATCAGTTTGATTTAATATGTACTGTTCTGTACAACATCTACAAAAACAAAAAATTAACAAAATAAAAAAAAGTCCTGCCTGCCTAGCCTAATTTTTTTCAAGCTGTCAGAGGAAACAAAACATTTTTTTTAGGTCTGATGCCGCCATTTTTTTTCTTCTCCAAACACATTTAAATTATAGTATAGCTATTTGGCCTAAATTTACTTTTATTTATTTTAACAAATTCCCTTATTCCAGTAAGCTTTACATGATAGGTCTATCAGTACTTGACTGGTAACTTAGGTTGTATATAATGTACTTGTCTATTTAACATTAAGCAGACATGTTTTATTAGAATATGAAGCTTCCAAAAGTTATTTTAAAAAATACCTACATTAATATGTTACTTCACAAGGCAACAGTTATGTATTCTTATAGTTCAGATTCAAGCATTTTAAGTTAATTGTTATATTAAAATTACATGAACATCACAGTACATGTTCATGGTTATCAAAACTGAATCAGCATGCCTGTCACGGGGGTTTCAAATATTCAAAAAGAAATTTGACTTCTATCTATCCCTACTTCATAAATCAATGTTTAGCTCAGCTGAAAGGTTTGTTTGATTGGGGTTTAAAGTCATACTTAAGGTTATTTCACTCATAAAACGGTGTGACAAAGCAATGGCTGGCAACAAAGACAAGAGAAGACAAATAAAAGGGCATCCCAAACAAATGGGTGTCATGTTCCCCTTTAGCCCTGAGAGCACCAGAGAAACAGGAAGCTCCCTCTTAACTCTCTTTAGGTTGGAAGGAAAATTATTCCTAATCTATCGAATGAACTATGGATCCAAGGATTGTTGCATCACAAAACATAGAGCATCACGGAGATGAAATAAGTTATCTCTTGTGAGCTCTCAGGATTGTGTAGTTGAGAATACTCAGGAATGTGCTGTTGTTGTGAACACCAGACCAAACAGTGTCTTCCCCTGGTTATCAAACCTCACTAAGAGGAGCGATGCCAACAACATTTGAACAGCTTGTCTACAAGCACATTTTTCAACAGATTTGACAATTTTTCTATCTGAAGAGGCTTGTAAAACACAGATAAATGTAAGTGACAAGCTATCTGAAAAACTAAAAAAGAGATAAATTTTTTAGGTTATGTCTAAAAACATTGCAGTACAGGTCTGGTATTGTACCTATCAAACTTCTAACTGATCAATATCTGCAAAATTTTATAAACATTTACAAGACTCTGTCTACTCTCCAACAGGGAACTGTTATGGTAAATGTAGTAAACCATGGATATACAAACTAACCTCGTCAAGCAAGCGGTCAGCCATAGTGGTGTCAAGTTGTCACTGAATCCATATGGTTGGCATTAATAATCACATAGGACCTGAAAGCACAAGGACTGATTTAGCACAACATAATATTAACCAAAAGTAAACCAATGCATGCCCATTCATAATTACTGATAAACTGTACACAGTGGCATTGGATTCACAAAACAATATATACTAATTCATGTATTGTTTGTTTGTTTGATTGGGGTTTAATGTCGTACTCAAGGGTATTTAGGGGCAAACACAGGTCTTATTTTATACCGTTATACAGCGCCCAAAATAAACGATGTCTAAAAACACCCAAATTAAGGCTGAAAAAAGGCCCAAATTTAAGGAGAAAACATCCAGATATTTTAGTTTAATATGCAATAAATTTAGGATTTGTATTTACTTTTGGGATGGCTCACTAACAGTTGCGTTTTTCACCGACTTCTTAAAAAGATGTGCTTCACGTAAATAGCCAAAGGCGGACCGCCATGTTACTTTCAACAACCCGAATCATATGAACCTTGCATCGCGAGAAATGATAGCTTTAATAACTTCGCTGAACGCAAGCCGGAAGTTATCGCTATGCAGGCTGCGCAGAACAAGGTAAGGTTGTGTGCGCGAGCAGACTTCTACTTCCTGCGAAGAAAGCAGACGACAAAATGCCTGGTGGACGACCACAGACAAGCCTGAAATCGCATATAAACCCAAGAACGCCAGTTATGCTTACGGCCAAAAGCGGACTGCAGAACTTTTAAAGGCAACAGGCAGGGGAATCGGACGCTTTATTAAAAAACAACCACAGACCGATACTGGTAAGACTACGGCCGTACTAGTAATAATAATATGTCAGATTGTCTAAAATAGCCCTTCGTACAACAGCTGATTAAAAAAGTTTCCTAAAGAGTGGAAAGGGGTCTACCCCCCTTCCAGACCATCCCGCTATGCGGTCGATTTGTTAGCAAAAACGGTGCCCAAATTAAAAAGTTGTATTTGCCCCTGCTCTCAGATCTAACGGGCAAACAAGACCTCCTGTGTTGTATTGTGTCATATGACTACCCTATGTTGTCATAGTTTTGTCCAGTCTTGTTGTAGTTTGTTTGGGCTGGTTTTCCTTTGAGCATTGGACTGCCACACAGTGAAATGAGGGGAAATAAGAAAAACTTACCAGTGTAACAGAAACAAGTTAATATCCAGAGTCCGTCCAATCGGAGACTTGATTATTAAATTACCTGAAAATAGTGATTGATATACATCTTATCACACAGTTTTTTTTTTTGATTAACTTAAATATACACACCTGTAATTGTTTGTATTGTTAATAAAAAAATATTATGTATAGAATCATAAAGTGTTTCTATTTCTTATCATGCTGTGTTGTTGTCCCGATCTTGTGAACATACCCACACATACTACACTAATCTGTAACTGATGACTGGCGACAGCATCCTCTAAACTAAGCAGGCCTGTGCTGTTGGGGAGAACGGTCAGGCTGGGGTTACCCCATGGTTTTACAAACTTCATTTAGGAGGGCTGATTTATAGGTTTCCTACATGTAAATTGATTGCAGTCTTTATCTCAATTAGCTACTGATTTTGACAAATTTTGTCATCTGATAAACAATGAGGATGTTTTTTTAAGGAATTGTACTTTACTTTTAACCAAGGATTATTTACTTGTTAAAAGAAATCAGCAAACCAGGGGAAAATGCAAATGTTACGTGATCTCATAAAATTTTAGAGAGCTGATTTTAAGGTTATGGCAGAAAATATTACAGCACAGGCCTGCTAAGCAACTCAATAACATATGAGCCATGTTCAAAATATAAAGTCCTGTAAATTTTAGAAAGTACTAAGGTTATTGTAAGGTGGAGTGGGTTCAGGTGTCAAAAAAGTTAGTCCTGAGAGGTTTTCCTAACTTCTTCATTCAAAAGACTTGTGAGATTGTAGTGTAGTTAGTATCAAACTTGTCACAGATGTTTTTGTGACTTTTTGTGGATTATTGCTGTTAAACAACCGTGTTAAAGTTAAATCACCGCATATATAACAGCTGGTAACAAAGAATCTTCAAAATTGTTTATTTAAATAAAGAAAGTTTTCTAAATGGATTGTTATAATTTCTTTTCTTCACATTGAACCAAATATATTTTTATTTCCATAGTTGGAGAAAGATCCTGATAATGAAGAGGTGAAAGGTCGTCTTCAGGATATTCGACCAATGAGAGAAGAATATGAGACAGCTAAATTTCATTTTGATCGAGGCGATTTGGAGTCTTCTATTGTTATATTATCTAGACTTGTCGAGGTTAGTTTATCTTCTATTGTTATATTATTTAGACTTGTCAAGGTCACTTCCTGAACTGAAAATGCTTCGATTTACCATTCATGAGCGAGTCACATGTTGTAGCACCGGCAATCGTGAGGGTGGTTTTTACAAGGTTTCCTCAGTTTTTCACCATAATTAAGCAGTGTACAGTGTGATCTTCATACTTGGTATTTAATTGCTTGAACCATTTGGCTGAGTTTTGTTTCAAGAAGACTCATACTATCTTTCCTTAGCTTAAAGAAATTAATTTTCCATCAGAACAAATAATTTAACATGTTATGGTTGTGTTAGAGTGCTTTGTTGTGAAGGAAACTACATCAGCATATCAGTGAAATACATTCACTATGGTACTTGTATTAAAGGCAGACGAATCAATACTTTTTCATTTATTTTGATTACATTTATATCTCTACTTACTAATCACCGCACTTCCATAATGACACATTGTTCTTCCATATGAAAATGATTCATTTTAAAGATGGTAATCTATTCCCCTGAACTTTCCCATTTCCAAAAATTAATCAATAAAAATCTCAAATGAACCTTTCATTAAGCTCCTTCAAATTGGTAATTTAAGTTTCAAACTTGCAAAAGTCATAAAGTATGACTAAATAAATAATATAATTGAAATAACATACTAAATTAAAATAAACTATACTAAGCCATACTGAATTAAATTAAATTATCCTGAACTATACTGAATTAAAATAAATTAAATTATCCCTAACTGTACTGAATTAAAATAAATTAAACTAAAATAAGATTAAATTACAATAGAATAAATTAAAACGAATAAATAAAGAAAAGAATGAAATAAATCTTTGACTGAATGTATCAGTAGTCAATATATGATTAAAACTGATGACGCGTGAAGTTTCAATCTTGTCCTTTGAATAATAAAGTGTTTTCCTTGGTTTAAGTTATGTCCATGGGACCCAGAACTGCGTGAACTCCGAGCGGATGCTTACATTTCACAAGGAGAGTATATCAAAGCCATTGGAGATGTCCGATCCACCACTAAACTACGAAATGATAACACAGGAGCCTATTATAAAGTCAGCAAACTACATTATGATATCGGGGAGGCGGATGAATCTCTCATGTAAGTTATTGTTCAAGACATAATAAACACTATTTATACACTATTTTAACACAAATAAATTGATAAGGAATGTTGTTGAACCATATTCAGTAGCTTGGACAAATTGGGCCGAGCTCTGGCGAAGGGTGGTATGTTGTGACTAAAGCTAGGCACTGGAGGAATGTTAGTGTAATTAACTCAGCTGAGGCATAACAGGAAGTCCATCTGTTTATGATATGTTTGTTTTACATTATTCATTTCCATATCTTGCCAACATGATCCATCTTCTGTAATGGGCTGCCCTGGTGTTCCCAGAGCTAAAGGGTAACGGGAAGCAGATTTGTTTGTGATGTCCTGTATCAAACAGCGGGTGGTTGGAGGGAGCTTCATGTTGCCCTGGTGCTCTCAGAGCTAAAGGGAAACAGGAAGTCGATCTGTTTGTGGTGTATGTATTGCGTCCTGTTATTGTCTCGTTCTGTCTTTGTTTGTTGTCAGTGGTGTCGAGGGTGGTTTCCTTTACCCATTGGGCTTGCACGTTGTCATATAAGTGAAATACCCTTTAGTATGACGTTAAACCCCAATCAAACAAATCAATCAAACAAACAAACGAACAAACCATTGTAATAAGGCTGTGTACAGTGTGAAGTGGACAATCCGTCTTCATATTGTTTAAATACACTTGAGTACGACGTTAAACAAGGGTTTTTTTATAGACACTTTTTCATCGTGAATATCCCGATGAAAAATAAAGGCAAATTTAGTTCTTTTCAAATTTGGTATTCAGTTTTGTTGAGTTTTGGCTTCTTTTGACCTGGTGAGCTATAAAATTCAGAATTTACAGTGCACAATCCGCAGATTTCCACACTTCATCCAGTGTCATATCCACTGGTTTTATTTAATTGACAATGAAAAGTTAGTAAATTGAGTATTTATGCATTTTATGTATTTATTGACCTTTAGGCAATATCAAATTTAGATGAAAAAATTTTGTCTATACAAACCCCTGGTTAAACAGCAATCAAACAAACATCACTCACTTGATGGAAACGTCACAGCAATAGCCATTATCTGACAAAACCGTCTATTAAATCACTTATTGTCTCGTCTATTTTTAGATCCTGACGACCCTTTCAAGTTGACAGATGACACACGTCAGTTGGGTTTAGTTGTTTGTCGCGGGACATCGGTTGTTCTGATCTGTCCAGCTGATGGAATGGAATCTATAGCCAACCCTTTTGTCCAGCAAGACTCATAAGTGAAACTGAAGAGAATTAAAAAAAAAGAGCGGATATGGACATACCTGTTCGAAAGTGACATTACCTGTTGAAGGGACACCTGGTTGTAGAGTGCCATGCGGTCATGCGCTGTCTGTCAATGTACTCATAATGACTCTGTCTGCCATAAAGGAACACTTATATTACATCCATTGACCACTACACTTTGCGTTAGCTGGTGAGGTGCACCGCCTTCAATGAAGTGAAATACACAAAAAGTAAAGTCTTTTTCGACGGGCAGATTTCTAAAAGTGGCTAAAATGAAAGGGAAAAATTCCGAACCACAGATTTCTAAAAAGTGGTTAAACTGACAGGGAGAAATTGTGAATGGCAAATTTTAACAGCCAAAATTCCTCAAATTAGGGATTTATAAAAGGCGGATTTTGTTCATTCATACTCTGGAGCCCAAAGCTAAACACCAATCATTCCTGTTTGTTGAGACTAGAATGAGGAACAGTCTGATATTGTCGGAATCTCCAGATTATAACTTGAATTTGTTCAGATAGTGGCCTGTGGAAGTAGGTCAGTTTGTCAACTTTAAGTCATTTTAAATTAGCATCTGGTGTGACAACGTGAAGCAACACAGTTGAAATACAGGAATGTATTATTTTCAGTTTTTATCATGGATTTAACTTTGAATAATTTTTGTGTCTTTTAGAAAGGGAAGTTTAACAGTATTTTCGTTATTTTGGGATAACAGTTTCTTAGTTTGAACAGATTCTAGTTCTGAAAATTTTTGAAGGCCAGGTGGCTGAGTGGTCTAGGAGGCCGGCATTTACTGCTGGCGATTCGGTGCCTAACTCTGATGGTCGTGGATTCGATTCCCGGACAGGTTGCAACCTGCAAAATTTTCGGAACTAGAATCTTTTCAAACTAAGAAAGTGTTATCCCAAAATAACGAAAATACTGGATTTAACTTTTATTGGATTTTGATTTATCATTTTCATTTTTTTTATGTGCAAAAACAGCCATTTTCAATCAATATTTATCTTTTATCTTGGAATAACAGTTTCACTACCCATTATATGTAGTGTGAAATATTATAAAGTCCTGAATTTGTTTGACAATGAATGTCCCTTGTTTATTGATCTTAAAGTCCTCTTGTTAAAGACTGAATTGTCATTGTAATTCCGTTAGAGAGAAATTATTGGGTCGGTCTGTCATGTAAGATATGACGTGAATTTCAGTGTCAGCGTTAGGTTTTGTTAATGGTTAGGTTTCGTGTTGGCCTTGTCCGTCGTCATATAAGTGAAATACCCTTGAGTACGACGTCAAACAAACAAACAAACAAACAATCGTGTTATCCTTAATGTAAATAAGTAATATTGACGAGTGTGCAACTTCAACAAAACACTTGCCTCTCCTAGAACATAGACAAATTTGATATGAAGTGTTTTGGAAATAAACAGGGATTTTTGCACTATACATGTGTATGTATAAACTTGTAGATTTGATTTGGTGTAGAGTTATTTCCCTTTATTTTTATTAAACATTTATCTTGTATAGTAAAAGAGCCAAAATAAAAATAATAAAACTAAAAAAAAAATAAAATAAAATAAAGATATAATGTTAGTATAAGGGTTAGGTTTAGTATTATCCCCAACCCAGAAAAATTCACGTATATCTTACATGACAGATAAATTATTGCCCTTTCAAGTATATAAAATTGTTGAGGGCATATTGGCTTCTGTGTCTACCTTCTAGATCACCTGGGTAGCTGCTATGGTGTCTTTCCGGTTTTCCACAATGTGTCATCTTATTAGTGAAATACCTTTGAGTATGATGATAAACCCCAATCAAACAAAACAAAAACTTTTTAAATGAGTAAAGAGCTTGACTTTGCTTTGTGCTGCTGAAAAAACAAATAAACCAACCAATCAATTGTTATGTGCCATAAATAACTGGCAATTTGTTATGTTTGCGAAGCCTGCATGGAGAACAAGGGCTTAGGCAGATACCCATCCAAGTGGACACCCTGAAGTGAACAATTATTTGGACACCCTGTTTTAAGAAACTTTAACATTCAGGAGATAGGAAAACTGTCAAATTGGACACCTAATTATATGAAAAGTGAAGCAAAATAAACATTTTGGACACCCTACTTCTGATTTCTAGCTAAGCCCCTGATGGAGAATGTACTATATCGGGATCATATCGGATGGTGAGGTCAATATTGACACATATCGAATCATGATTGGAGTGTATTATTACATCCTTTTGATTATTCTGATTTAAACCAAATCTCAAAAATGCTTCTCTTGTTTTGAATGTTGCTATATCGAGATCTAATGCAACCACCCTACTTACAATGTCAATTGGTTCGTTAAATTGACGAATCACAGAGCTGCTTCTCAAATCTACATGAAGTTAATAAAAGCTGAAGATTTCCGCTGATGGACCATAGTTAACTGACAACATATTTTAACATGACGAATTTTTATGCCCACAATCAACAAATATCATTCAAATAATGATCGTTACTTTCCCTGTTTACTACATGTGACTTAAGTAGAGCGAGTCACATGTTGTGGCTCGGGCAAGTGCAGGGGTGGTTTTTACTAGGTTTCCTCCCAGTTTTCCACTCTAATAAGGCTAGCTGCAGTAAAGAGTGGACAATCCGTCGACATATATGTGAAATATCCTTGAGTGCGACATTAAACCCCAATCAAACAAACAAATCAGCTTGTTTTGGCTGAATTTGGTGCGTACGATCTACCACTGTCCAGTATCATCTGTGTTTTTGTTGGGACAACTGAAACTGTTACCTTTGGCCTTTCTTGAACCAAGGGCTTAGATAGACTTAGATTGTCCACTGTCCAAACTATCATTTTGTTTCAGTTTTTAAATAAGTGGGTGTCTGACAGTTTCTCTATCTCCTGCATGTTAAATTTTCTTAAAAAAGCATAGTGTTAGCCAGCCACCCGTTTACCCGTCCAAGGGACAGGCAATGATCCCCTGGGGTAATGAGACAGGTATCTGCCATCTGAGATGGGCATAATCATTTATTGCATTAAAATACATGGGAGTGAGATGGGACAATTCTCTTTTCTCACCAAGTAAAATAACTTCTACTCCTGATCAAAGTATTTCGTTGAAAAATGTTTTTATGACTATCGACAAACGGCCAACATAAAATTAGTCACGCAAGACTAACACAGAATAGGAAGTAAAGCTCTAGTGCTGTCTTGTGGCTGAATAGTATGTTTTCCAAAGTGAGGCTCGCAAGTCTAGTTTGTTATTTGAAATTATGTCCTTTGCTAAAGCTTAATATATAAAACACAAACGCGTGTCATTCATGTCAATAAAGTTAATTCTTAACTTCGGCGACCAAAAATGTCAAAACGAACAACAAAAGGGAGCATAACAGACTTATTACAATGATTTCTTTTGCAGCTAAAACAGCTGATTCAGCTCAGGAGACACCATATTTACGAGCAAACAGAAAGTACTGCTTTACCTTGAAAAAAAAAAAAAAATATGAAGACCAGAGTATACATTTCATTGTATCGACAACATAAATAAATCGTTTTACAAGTTATGTTACATAGTTTATATGCATTTCTATACACCTATAACTGGAAATGAAAAATCACTGACACATTTGCGCAAGAATTTGTCTCCAGGCTTCTAGGAATCTGAGCTTCTGGGGCCAAGGTTGCCCCGAGACGACCAGACCTCGGCCTACATACCGGTATGCTTTGTCAGTAAAAGTGAGACACCCTGTCTTGCCATTCTGGCTAACACACTGTAAAACAGGGTGTCCAAATGAGGCAATTGATCAATTCAGGGTGTTCAGTTGGACGGGTGGTCCTTGCTTGAACCTTAGTAAGCTTGACCAACAATGACCATATTGAACAGTATAAGTAGGGTGATTGTATTACATCTCAATCTAGTGATAAACAAAATGCAGGGAGTGTTTTGAGATCTGACTTCGATAAGTTACCCCTTCAACTATCCCTGCATCCAGTCACAGATCTACTGTTCATCTGAAATGATTGAGGTGCTTGTTATTTTTGTTTATTTAGTGCTAGCTGCCATGTTCAAATAACCAAAACCATGTTTTTTAAAAATAATTTTGTATTTAAATAAAATGAATGATTGAATAAACTGTTAAACTTTAATACTATATGTTCAGATTTTTACTTCATTTTGTACATGTATGTTTTAAATGGTGGCAAGGACCAATAAGGCCTTCTTTTAAAATACCTGTTTGAAGTAATGAACCCATGAAAAACATGGGTAGGTAGCTAGCTAGGCAATTTGTTTATTTATTTATTTTTTTTTAATATTTATTTTTTTATTGTCTTTATCCAAGATAAGCACATTTGTTTAATTGGTGGTTTTGAACTCGACAATATGTCAGCCCTGTGAAGGCATTGTGCATCATGCCAGTGTAATTAAGCATGACACAATAGAGGAGAAGTTTGTCCTTGGGCATGGTAAAGAAAACACAAAAGGCTGTCTATCTGTCTTTGTATTTTACAGCAAAAACAGTAAATTTGGTAGAGATTGAAAACTTTTATCCACTTTATATGAGGAGGGTGATAACTTAAGTCCTTGGGATACACTTCAGGTATCACTAAATTCTGCTCAATTCACTTCTGTTAACTTTTGATGACCTATTTATTGAAAAAATTAATATTGCTTTACAAAAATCAACCATTTGAAGATGATCTTTAACGATATCAGCACAACCAAGGTTTGGCGGAAATACTGTTTTTTTTTTTCTCTTAAAATTAAAAAAAAATAAATAATAAACCTATCAACCCAATATTGTCAGGTTTTGATGGCAATGATGGGGTCGGTAGGGTTACTGGAAACACAAGTAATTTTAAGGATGGCCTAAGTCTTCACCAAAACTCCTGCCAATGTGTATTTCAAAAGACAAGAACAAAAAGGTTCTCTCTGTAGTTTGATACACCATGTGCTTGTCTTGCAATTCTAACATGTTTATAATGCTTTGGTACCCTATAACTTCTAGCAGTTGGGACAGAGAAATAGGCTTTACCACAGGGGACTTTCATGTTATTTCTGTGGCGAAATTAGAGGGCCCCAACTTATAGAAGTTATAGAGGATATATAATACTAAAATAGAAAACATGGAACAAATGAATTTCTTTAGCAATAAATTTTAAATTTGATTCAGTCATATACATTGTCTTGAAAGTTTTTCAATTCACATTTCATTCAATATTGGAAGAAATCAATGATAGCCTCACTTCCAGTTCTTCTTACTTGTGTCTTGTCGACCATCAGGTAGAACTTCATGTTGCCCAGGTGCTTTCTGAGCTAAAGAGGAATTATTATAGGAAGCCAATATTTTTGTAATGTCTTTGTATCATCCTGTATTTGTCCTGTGGTGTTTTGCTGGCATGCTGTCATGTGAGTGCAATAACCTTAAGTATGGCGTTAAACCCCAATCAAACAAACAAAAAACAACCTCCTGGATGTGCCGGCAAGTTAAGCTTTCTTTTGACTAGGTCAGCTGTTGCTCTAGTAGTTAAGGCTATCACATGAATAGGGTTAGTTCCACTTGTCGCATACTTTTGTTACATGGCATCAACAGAAATCATGCTGCGGCATATGTTAAGTTGTATGCCACTTAATTAACCAATTCCTGATCCATGAATAGGCCTACTGTAAAAAAAAAAAGCAGAAAGTCTTATTGTCATGATGCTCTCCAATGACTTGATTGGTGAACTTGTTAGCTTGCTGACTCCTTAGCTATCAAATTTAAATTTTACAGTTTGAGCTGCAATATAAGATCACAATTTTTTCCATTAATTAATACATATCAGTATGGTAAATTTGAGTATACCGGTACATTTAGATAAGATAAAAGTTTCTCTTAGCCTTTGTAGACCAAATGTGACCATTTCTTTCTATATTGTGCCTTTCAAGATGGCAGAAAATAGGCAGCAATAGTCGTCATTGTTTTATAAATAATGTAACAAAAACTGAAACTCAATCATTCAGTTTGCGATATCAGCCTAGCACAGAACCTCTGTCCTCTTTTGCCGAAAAAAAAAATTGCTAAAATAGAATTTTATAGTTAAAGTAGGGCTGAGAAGTATAGGCTTAAGCAAAATGGCTTTGAGAATGGCACAAAACACCAATCACAAGCCACAGTGAACTGCAACTTCAGACAATTTCATTTGAATTGCAGCTGAAGCCCAAGTGAATAATATACCGTATGGTGTTTTTTGTAGACTGATTTTGGTTGATGAATTCTTTACCATGTTTGTTTGGTTAGCACTTTTGTTTTACTTATCTTTACTTGTTTTATTTGACCTAAAGTTCATTTAACTTCTCTTACATACGGAGCGTAAGACGGAGTTCTGCCTCTAATTAAAGTATCATATATCAACATGCCTTATACAGATTAGCATCCGACTTACATTTCATCAAGAGTTATCGCCCCTGGTGCCCATGACCTGTCATTTGATAGACTTTGTCGAGACAGCTGATTTTGGAAATCTGGATTTTCGTTTAAAGCCTCTTATTTTACAGTGATTGAACTATTTCATGTAATAATTTTAAAATCTAACCAAAACACTGGCCAGACATAGTTGTTTTGTATCCTGTTCGGTAAAATAATGCAATGAATGAAAATTAGGTCAGCCGAAGAGGTCAGAGGTCACAGCTGTCGACCACAAAAAAAAAAGTGGAACACTTTCGAACGTTTTGTTTAACAGACATTTTCACATTTTGGCAAAACCGACTTTTTCGTATGTATTTAAGTTTTCATTTTGGATTAAACTGTATAATTTATATATATTTTTGCCACTCTTTGACTATTCGTAAATCTTCGACAACATTGCAGAACGTGTTCACGTGACCTACAGCTCGACATAATAACAAACAGAAATTCACTGGGTAACTAGTTGGTGTAAGCGAGCGATAGACGAGAGGAGATACATCCAGATTTTGAGCAAAAAATGGATCAAAATATCGCTTTATCATGACAGAAGTCTTCGTGGAGGATTAGAATAGCGAACAGCTACGATTCGAGCGAGTGATTGAAGGAAACATTGCAAGAAATGAAACCAGACGACGGTAAGTCGATGAAAAATTTTGTTCATCTTTCCTAACGTTAACGATCGTTTTGTTTCGGTGGTTTCCGGAAAAGTATAACATGACACTCATTGATTGTCTTTTGTTTAAACTTGTTTAGTTCAGACATATTTTTCTTCAGATCTAGCCACTTTACTGAGACACAACACATGCTAAGAAAACAATTACGAGATTTCTACGAGATTTAGCGATTTATTTTGCGACCCCTTGTGTCAAATCGAACAGCTGTTTTTTCTGACACGAGTTGCATTCAAACTTCAGTGTGACAGTAAACGCCTGCAATGAGTCAACTAAGTTACGTTGTATAATGACCACACAAAGGAAATCCAACTGATCTCCTTTTCCTGTTCTGATATTATGAATGAGTAATCCAAATTCTTGTAAAAAAAATGATGCAATTAAATTGTCTGAGATCTAGCTAAGCTTATATTTTATAAGCTTATGTCTGCACTGTGTAAATATCAATTAGTATTAGATAGCACAGAAATAAGCAAAATGTTTGGTTAAAATTGATCTTTTCCCATATTTATCATACTATGACACATTCCCTATTTGGACAAATTAAAACATTGATTTTTCCCATTTTGAAACCAGAACTCCAAGTCTACTCCAAGTGACTTTTGTAAAACTTTTGGATCTCCATGTATTTCCCCCATGGTATTGCTTTTTGGATGACCAAGTGTTGTGCATAATAAAGTTAACCAAATGCCCCCCAGTACAAGAAGGAACACTAAATATTGAAAGGCCGTAGCTGTTCTATATTAACCACCATAATAGGGCAAGGAACAGCGTGAAGTGGACAATCCGTAACCATAATTGTGAAATACACTTGAAATTTTTCTATAAACGGCCCTGCTTGGGTACGACGTTAAACCCCAAACAAACATACAATTTTGCTCTGGCAATTGCAGGGAGTTGTTAATTGTAGTTTTTTTTTGACAGCTGTCCTAGCACTAGGGGACCATTCATTTTTAAACAAAGCAAACCATTTTCATTTGGTGTGTTGAATTTCAAACTTCATACATGTATGTTGTTCACTTTTTTGTTCGATTGGGGTTTAACATCGTGTTCAAGGGCATTTGAATTTCACTTATAAATATGACAAAGGAGTCTTCACTACACTCTGTTTCTCGCCTAAATAGTAAATACGGTCAAAAAAACTCGAGAGGAAACCTTGCAATCGCCAGCACCACATTGTTGTGTGGCTCACTCAGTCATATACCCATTAGTTGCCAAGGACGTAGCCAGAAATAATAAGTAGGGTGACCAAAGAGGTCATTTTGCTTTACTTTTCGAATAACTGGGTGTCCAATTTTGACAGTTTTCCTATCTCCTGCATGTTAAAGTTTCTTTAAACAGGGTGTCAGCTTCCAAATGTGGCAATTGTTCAATTCAGGGTGTCCATTTGGACGGGTGGATGGGTGTCTGCCTTAGCCCATGTTAGCCGCTAAGCCATCCAGTACAACTATCCTTTACACAGATGGTGGTGGTTCCTGATGTAAGGAGCCACACTCAGCTGATAATTGTAAATGTCCTTGTCAATGTTTGTTACCACTGATGCACGGCCAGGTGACTGGCACACCATCATTTCATGAGTGAAATAACCTTTGATCAATTAAAATAGGGCATGATAAAAGTCGATGCTATGAACAAAGATGCTGTATAAGCTTACACTTGAAGACTGCAATGTATTACTCTTTAAACAGGAAAGCTGAATGTCCATGCAAAATAAAAATTGGTTTATTCTTAGTTAATTGGGCTAAAAGTAATACGTCTGATTTCAAGTGATGAATATTGTAACATGTGTGTTTATCTGTAGACAGAGTGAACACATGTACAATGTATGATGTTATAGAGTAATGTGACTACTCCAAAGATGGCAAAGAAAGATGAAAAAAATTAATATTGACTCAATATTTCGGTTTATTATCAAACCATCATCATGACTCATTCAAAAAAAAGTAATAAACCGAAATATTGAGTCAATATGAATTTTTCATCCCTCTTTAGAGTAGTCACATTACTCGATTATGTTAAGTTTGTCAGTGGAAATTCTAATATGTATGATGTACATGTATGTATTTTATTTTCTTCGTCATGGATGACTTGCAGTTTTTACTTGATACCTTCTTAGCTTAAATTCAAACACTGATGTCACATGATGTACATCTCATGCCAATAATAAACATACATGGAATGTTGTAGAAACTATATCTACATAGCTGTGTTGGTACATGTAACGTGGTAAGATAAATATGTATGCCGCTGCATACTCAAATTAGCTCAATCTTTTAGTTTATTAAGTAGATTTATAAGCTTATAAATCATACCCTTTGAAACCAAACACACACAGCTCTTCCGTTGTCTAACTAGTATTGAATATTTTCCCTTCAAATTTTATAATTTTCGCATTATAATTTATTTGTCTTCCCTGGATTCAAAAGATAGGCTAATTTGAGGCCAAGGCAAATATTTTGGTCCATTTGGTACTAAAAAACTATTACCAGTTTAGAGATAGACCTTAAAGGGGTTAGCCCGTGGCTTAATGGTAGTGTGTGCGCTTACTGAACTGAACCTGCTTCAATGTACCGTTCACCGGATCCCATCCATCAGGTATATAAGCGATCATGGGGGTGGTTTTTACCAGGTTTCCTCCTGGTTTTGCAATGTAATAAGGCAAGGTGAAGTGTGAATGGACAATCCGTTGTCATATAAGTGAAATACCCTTGAGTACTACATTTAATCTCAATCAATCAATCAATCAATCAATCAATCAATCAATCAATCAATCAATCAAACAAACAGGCACTCATGGAGATGTCTGGGTTTCCGTTTTAAGTAAGGTACATGTACAGTGGAATCTGATACATTTCAACTAACGAACTTATAGATCTTGAGAAAAAGTAAATGTATAAAATGTTTTATTTGGGCCATTAGCTGCTAACACCTGATTTAAATTGCTGACACCGGGGTAGAGATAGGCCTTCAACATGGGGTGATGTCATCAGCAACCCGCTTCTAGGGCCAGTTGTTTGAAAGACGATTAACCTCTAACACAGGATTAAATCGCTAACACCGGGTTACAGATAGACTGTTAACGTGGCATGACATTTAGTGGAATAAATTTAATAGTGTTTTAAGCAACCAGCCCCAAATGCTTATTGCATTGGGGCATGCAGCCTTGCTTCTGTGGTTAGCAAGTTGGCATACAGACCCTACTTACATAATATAAGAGTGTGCTGCTAATATGGGTTTGAAACCGTCTGTTGGCCTCAGGTACATATGTGTGTGTTAGTCAAACAATGTGGCTCAGGCGCTCATGGAGATGTTTTTGATTGGATTTCCATTAGGTTTTCATCATTTTTTAGTACATATAAGCTTACTTGTACAGTGAAATCTCAGACATTTCAATTAACGAACTTATAGATTTTGAGAAAAAGTAAAGGTATAAAATATTTTATTTGGGTGTCCACATCTTTTTGATGATGAATCATCTGTAACATGAACTTTGTTTGTAAGCTTATATGTTTCACTGAAAGTCAGAACCAATTTAACATTACCTGGATTTTTACAGCATGCATGTGTTAGACTTATATTACAGTGACTCATTGATTGTACGAACATAGTACACACTACACAACCATACTGAAATAAAACAGTAAACTTTAACACAGTCTTTACCTTATCCAAAAAGGGGCCTAACAAATACAACAGTAACTTGCCCTAAGGGGGCATGACAAATACATACATGAACTGTAACATGTCCAAAAGGGGCTTGATGAATACATGTATGAACTGTAACATGTCCAAAGCAAGGAGACCTGCCAAATACATGTATGAACTGTAACATTCCTAACCACTAAGGGAGCATGACAAAGAAAACTGTAACGTGTCAAAAGGGGGCCTGACAAATATTGTATGAACTGTAACATGTCCAAAGGGGGCCTGACAAATACATGTATGAACTGTAACATGTCCAAAGGGGGCCTGACAAATACATGTATGAACTGTAACATGTCCAAAGGGGGTCCTGACAAATACATGTATGAACTGTAACATGCCCAACACGGGTCTCCATACATGTGTAATGATATGATGTACGTATGTATACCATGCATGTATGTGTACAAATGTAGTTAAAAGGCCTCCTGTTGTATGTTTTGTTTTTTACCTATGATGGGCGTTGCTGCGTGTCCGAAACAGACTATACATGTAAATAGTGCTCTTATGTTGAGTAGGACTCCACCACGCATATTGTAAACATTTCCATATTGCTTTCTTGCTTCTTACCATTACTTGATCTTTATAACTTGAACAGATATTGAAGAGTAGTGAACCAAAATAAAAACAGTGTTTGTCCTTTGCTAGGCCGTCATGCCAACAGCGGCTTAGCCAGAAATCAGAAGTAGGGTGTCCAAAATGGTCATTTTACCTCACTTTTCATATAAATGGTGTCTAATTTTGACAGTTTTCCTATCTCCTGCATGTATAGTTTCTTAGGACAGGGTGTCCAAATGAGACAATTGTTCACTTCAAGGTGTCCATTTGGACGGGTGGATGGGTGTCTGCCTAAGCCCTTGATGCCAAGATTGATACACATGAAAATTATTCCCTATGAAAAATAGCTTTTTTGTTGACCAAAATTGAATAAGATTATTATTGATTCATGAAAGCTGTATGTCAAGTAGTAAAAAATAGAAGCTGTGATTCAAATGCAATTCCAATGAAATGATAAATATTTTCTGCCAAAATTTAGTTTTTATTGAATTTGAGGGGCCTAAGTACATGTCGACACCTCACATTGACATCTCATGGTCATTTTCAAAACAAATTAGCCACTACATGTACACATAGCCGATATCGGATATGTAAATGTTGTTTACGTTAAATCAGGTATATGATGGGGTCATGATGGGGCTCCAGCTCCAGAAATATCTTTGAGTAGGGTGTTGAACCCCAACGAACCAAACAAACAAAAACATTTAGGTTAAATGAAAAAAAGCAGTTCGCTTCAACATTTGTCCTAATTTTCTTCACTGTTGATGTTCCTCTATCATTTTCATGAGTGACTCAATTGACAAAAGAATGTGTTTCAGTGTGTAGACATACTGTAAACTACATGTAAGCTTACTGCACAGTTGGTCCGGTGCTGCTGCTTGCTTGAGGGAAAATACTCTCTTTAATATGGCAAGGGTGCATGACCCATCTAATTAACTTAATACAATAAACTAATTGAGTAATTTCATGTGGATGATGTCTGATAAGTTTAGACAGTCATACATGTTTCTAACTGTACAGTTACTCAGAGGCCTGTGCTGTAATCTTTTACGGCATTTAACCTTAAAATTGGTTCTGTTTAATTTTGTGAGATACATGTAACCGGACATTTGCATTTTTCCTAGGTTTGCTGATTTTTTAAATTTATGATAAAAGTGCTTTTGTGGAAAATAAAGCAAAAGTGCTTTAAAATACCATCTTAATCTATTATCAGATGACCCAAACCAATAAAAAAAAAAAAAACTGTTTGAACTCACGGCGTTTTAAATTGTGAAAGATATTGAATGAATTTATTTATTTGATCAAATAAAGAGACTAGTATTTAATGTGAATGATTAAAAAAGGAACTGCCTTCCGGCTAAGAGCAGTCTGTTCGAAGAGTAGCAATACTGTATTTACTTAGCACTGGAGACAAATTAACATTATGATAACAATTAACATCTTGGTTGTGACAGTGTCAATTATTGTTGGAATACACCGCTGTCATATAAGTGAAATACCCATAAGCATGGTGTAAAACACCAATCAATCAATCAATCATAAAAGAAAACCCCGTTCAATGTTTCACGTCTTTTGGGGTATCAAGAAATAACATTAAACTGGCCCCTTTCTTAAATGTGTGAAATAAATCCTCCCCTCCTTAAAATACATGTAGTTGAAATAATAATGCTGGAAGTGTCTCATGCAATAGGTCACAGTTGTGGTTTTAGGGTTTTCTCATGTATGAATTTTGTGGCCCATCTATACACAGCCCCTACATGTATGTTATGAAAGGTAAATGGCCCTCCTGTTTTTTGTGTGGAACCACTGTGTCAAACCCTGGGTGAGGGAGGGTGTAACCTGGCAGTTTTGGGTCAGTGATTCCTTCAGATTTTACACATGATTGCATTCTCAGTCAGGGTAAAGTTCAATGGTCAACCAAGGGTCAATATACATACATGTATATAAATGAGTTTATAGTTGGTGGCATTATCCAGGGTTTTAATCCAGCTTAAGATCATATTTGATAATGTGACCTATATCCTAACAATGTATCATATGTACAAATGTACATACACTCAGACTGTTGACCTTCCACCTGTTGATCTTGCCTTTTCTAATATACAAGCCCCCAGCAAGTATAGGTCCTTTTACTTTGGGTAGGGAGAGAGGGGATCCAGGCTGTAGAGTATTATTGTATATGTACATGTAGCTTGCAGCCTCTATTTGGTTAGCGGTGGTTGGATGGAGCTTCATGTTGCCCTAGTGCTCTCACAGCCGGCTACATGTACAGCAAGTCAATCTGTTTGTGGTGTCTGTATTGTGTCCTTTTGTTGTCCTGTATTTGTCCCATGTTTTTGTTTGTTGCCAGTGGTGTTTAGGGTGGTTTCCTTTACCTATCAGGCTGGCAAGTCATCATATTATAAGTGAAATAGCCTTGAGTACGACGTTAAACCCCAATGAAACAAACAAACTATTTGGCTATTATTCAGTTGTCGTTTTGTACATTAGATTATTGATAATCCTATCGGCCCCCTGGCTTTGGCTTAATAATGCATGGTAAGTGTGTCTGCGATGTACTGTCCATGGGACCAAGCCTGTCAACCAGCAGGTATGAGAAAGTCACAAAATGTGGCTCTGCCAATCAAAGGAAGGGGGGAGGGGGGTCAAGGTTTTCTCTTGGAGTTTCACCAACACTGTATTTACATTGTAACTGTGAAAGGACAGTCAGTTATCATACTAATGAAATACACATACCCTTGAGTACGATTTTAAACATCAATCAAACAAACATAGCATTATCATCTTGTACATGTATAAGTTAACCCTTATATTTAAATTTATGCTGGGAAACTGATTAAAAAATTATCCCTTAAATACTGGGGAAAATGGCTTCCTTCAAGAAACCCATATATGTTAAATGGCTTCCTTCAAGAAACCCATATACATGTTACTTGTATGTGGAAAATGGTTTTCTTCAATAAACCCATATCCGGGAAATGGCTTCCTTCAAGAAACCAATATGTGCATAGATGTATATGGCGTCCTTCAAGAACACCTAGATGTACAATACATGGATATATATCTGGGAAGTGAAGTTATTCCCAAGAAAGCCCATGTGGAAAGAGCTCCACTCACTTAACAAAAATAATCAAATCCTCATTACTCTTTCATGTACAATGCATCATACTTGATAGCAAATACATGCACATGTATCATATGTACATGTTATGATGTATACTTAGGTAACGTGTTGTGCCAGCCGCCTGTAATTCAAAGGTCCCGGGGTTCGAATCCCGGTGGAGGCAAGCATATTCTTCTTTCTTCATTTAGTCAAAATATACTTCACGTATACTTCAGCCCCTCAATACAAATACACCACTTACATGTACTCTGATTAGAAACAATATAAATCCAATTTTATATATCAGTTCATGTCCAATTTGGAGAGTTTGTCATCACTCTTCTTTGACCGAGGCACAAAAGGGGGGAAAAAAATTGCTTTCGTATGAACATTGGAGTGGAAATATTTGGAGATAAGAAAATTATACATTATAACATTAAGAAGATGTGTTTGACTTCAAGAGGAAATGAATATTTATGACATTTTTAAAAATGTTTTTGTACAGAAAAAAAAATCAAACAAAAATCAGATATAAGTTTCTTATATCATTTTTTGACTAGAAATAGTTGAGTATCAGTTGTCAATCTCTGGCATGGGTTTGGAGGATTGCATGTAGATGAGTGATTAGACATCTATTGCATGTGCTATTAGGCCTACTGAAGATAGAAATATGATCATATACATATACTAGTTGTTACATGAACTTTATTGTGGCAGTACACTTGGATGAATAATATCAGCTGATTTAGACTTGGCTGTAGGCTATTCACCTTTCCTCCACACTGTATGACACTGATTTGAGTGATATGTGAGAAAGCCTACTAGGACAGGACAGCTCAAATCAGTCATGACAGGAGTCCCTGCTATTTGTCACCCCTCACTACATGAACAAGTCATGAAGTCTATACTGTAAATTTCAGGCAGCTTAAAACTACATGTACACCATATTATAATAAATAGGTTTCAAACTTTACTTGCGGGTTCATGACTTAGTGGTTTGTGAGTGCGCATACTTATCTTACTTGGTGTACCATTCATGGGATGAGTCGCACAAGGGGATGGTTTATACGAGGTTTCCTCTAGTTTTTTTTAATGTAATTAGGCAAGAAATTATGTAAAGTGGAAAATCTGTTGTCATATCTATATTTAATGAAATACATGCACCCTTGAAGGGCAGTTTCTAGAAAATAATAATATATTGACATTAATTTGGGCTTGAAATAGTTTGGGCGCCCTTACATTTTCTGTAACTAAAATGGCTCTGGAGCTGCCCTGCCTTGAGTATGATGTTCCAGGCTGATGCATCTCACAGCTCTACCGGGCCCGCGGCTGTGGCTTAATTAGTGGTAGCGAGTGCACTTCCTAAACTGAACCTGCTTCGATTTACCGTACCAGATCCAGTCCGTCTGTCGACCATCAGGTATATGAGCAAGTCACATGTTCTGGCTCCGGCAATCACAGGGGTGGTTTTTACTAGGTTTCCTCCTGGTTGTCCAATGTAACAAGGCTGTGTACAGAGTGAAGTGGAGGATCCGTCGTCATATAAGTAAAATATCCTTGAATACCACGTTAAACACCAATCAACAAACAAACACAGCTTTACCATAAATATATGTATATTTGGGCTTTATTAAAAAGAGCTTTGCATGATAGTTGTAATTTATGGGATTAAAAATATGTTAACGACTGAACCTTACCAAGTAACATAAAGTTTTTATTTTTGTTTTAATAGCATTTACACATGAGTAATAACGAGCCAAATAAATGAATGTTAGCCAATGTATATAGTTTGTAAGTTTTAATCTCAAGGATTAATGCAGATATATATGAGCTTCATCCTTAATTTTTTTTAGAGTGTCTATATCCTAAACATGTGCTATGGTGTGTACAAAACAGCCATCTTATTGCAGCCCAGTTACATGTGGTTTACATGTCATGTCTACTCAACCTGACACCCCTATG
Organism: Mopalia muscosa; assembly: GCA_031763545.1. Classification (NCBI taxonomy): domain Eukaryota; kingdom Metazoa; phylum Mollusca; class Polyplacophora; order Chitonida; family Mopaliidae; genus Mopalia; species Mopalia muscosa. Next base: position 23,636 of record JARFOD010023746.1, read on the forward strand.
AATAATAGGTTTACCCTCAAACAAGGGGTTGAGTTTGACTTATAACATGGTCACCAATAGTTACAGCATGTGCCATTACGCTGTCAAGGGTGATTTGTGTAGGAGGTGAAATTAGATCTGCAAGCCCATCATTGAAAGCTGAAGGTAGTTGGCCTGCTTATTTTGGAGCATGGGAGGTAGTTGATGAAGTGTACTGTGCATGTACATGTATGTATGTATGTATGTATGTAAGATTGGGTGTGTTCAGTTCAACTGTACTCAACTGACCAACTGCCTTATTTGTGGTTTGGTCTGTTATCATGGTTTGTCTGTGACTGCAGTGGTCACTCAACTTCATACGTATGCCTGTTTTATTGATCAGCAAATTGATTAAGAGACCTACACGAGCTGTGAACAGACTGCATGGATGTCGAATGCACATATGTATTATAGTTTAACTGAAGTGTGAGAGTCCACACATTGTTAGGCCAGTGACTATTGGGGTGAATGTTACATTGTATGGTCACCTGGGAGATCCATTAAGTGTATACATGTATATATAAAATCACTACCCTTGACCACATCAAAGCTGCAGAAGTAAGTACTGTGTGTTTTATAGCCCAAATTAAAAAGAATAAACACTTAGAATTTTGATAGCCTAGTTCGGTATACATTTATAAGTTTATATGTATTACTTTTTAGAATATGAAATACTTGTTTCTGGGTGTTTTGGTTTCAAAAAATGTGAGAAATTACAAAGTACAGTGTAAAATTGATTGATTGATTATGGGCCCTTAAAAGTAGAGCTATAAAGCAAGAAGACCA
>JARFOD010023747.1:0-10873 GCA_031763545.1 Mopalia muscosa
TAAGTGAAATACCCTTGAGTATGACGTTAAACACCAATCAAACAAACAAACAATCAATGTCAATATGACTTTCCCTAAGCAGATACAAAATATTATATCATTGATCTAGACAGCGTTTTTTTTTTTTTTGGACAGCTTTATTAAATCCACTTAACCAGGATACTTTTGGTATATGGCAACGTTGTATTAAAAGGGGATGTAAATAAATATATTATTGTCGACATGCACGATTGTATCAATCATTCAAACCAATTTGAAATCTATATCCCATATACACTCAAAGCAGATGTGTTAACATGAGAAAGTTTGTTTTCAATAAAGTAAAACTTATATTGATAGAAATTCAAGTAATAGTCGACAGCATTTCCCATCTATATGTTCTTTTGTTTTACTTATATACTCGATATACATTCATGTCCGCTTATGTACATTGTCCTCAATTCAATTGCGAAATAAAAATGCTGTTTAAATAAAAAAGTGTGTTTGTGGTTTACTTGTAGAAAACAAGTCTTAACCCTTTCAGCTCCAAATGACATGAACACTTTGTCAAATAAAATAAAAACAAACTATCTTTGTTTCATTTGCCTGTGTGTATCTATAAATGGAAAAGACCATTGAGAGAAAATGGTGTTTTCTGCTATATAAGTTTATGTAGATTCTATTGATAGCATAAAGTGCTGACAATTACGTGGGGAAATTTTCAGTTAATAATTGAACGGAGACAGGAAGCCTTGCAACACATTGTGAACACGTTCATTGCAGATTGTGTTCACAGCCAAATGTATGTAACACATTATGGATGTATTGGCAGCCAGTAATCGATTAAAGCAAGGTAATGCTACAGGAGTTCTGTAGACCATAGCATGTTTTTGTCTTCCATGTATTACGCGCTTAACGTTAAGAACTGGCAACGGTTTTATTTATGTTTTCTTTATTTACAATTAAGCAATTTCTAATTGGAGTGTTATACGATACGACATGTGTCTAAATGCCAATGATTTTAAATTCTCTCGTGAACTTTAAGCCAATGTGCTGATGAGACAGGAAATGAAGTTTAACACATTTTTAAGTCAACGCAAATGGTTTGTTTATTTGTTTGATTGGGATAACGTTGTACTCAAGGGTATTTCTCTTCCGACGACAGATTGTCTACTTCCCACTGTCCATTGCCTCACATTTACGCATACATGTAGCCAGAGACTGACGGAGGACGCATTAGGAATAAATGGCTTTATCTTGTGAAGGCTACCATCAACTTATTTCTCCCTAAAGGCGTCAGTATTATTTTAGCTCCCCTTGTTTCCCTTGTTTCGCAACGTCAAAGGGGAGCAGCTCTTTCATTAGTATTAACACACTAGTCAAGTTTACACTGAACAGTCTGTATCTACTTTTAGATTTGGTTGTTGAGGTATATTAGTTTTGTCAGGGTCGACACTATATGACTATTCTATGTCTGTTTGTTGATGGTTTTTAGACACTTTCTACAGGAGTCTCTCTCTCTTGAGACAAAGATTTTCTCCTCGCGTTAATCACACGTGGTTATTATCCTCATGATGTTTCCATGAGTATATTGTTGAACCGAGTTCATCACTGAACCTTGTATTTAAGGAGATGTGCCTTAAAGACGTAGCAGTCATTGAATGACACAAATGACAATATCATCATCATTTAAACAAAAACAGCATAAAGAAGTTCACAATGGAAATGCGGTCTAAAATAATGTTGCACGTGTATGCCGTTCAAGAAATCGTTAACTTGATCGGGTAAATGTAGACTAAACATACACTATTCAGTTCAAATATTTCGTAAACAAGGTCACATAAAGTCGCTGTTATGAGACCTGTCATTTCCCACTTGGCCAATGAAATGTTGCTTTTAATTGATTTAATTCAATTGATTTAATTTAAGATATAACTGTACCAGTTCACTTTAATGATAACTACAGGATTAATTACAATTGACCATGCTGTGGCGGTATGTCATAATTGCTAAGGTATGCTGTCAGAATGTATAATACAATTTATTTCGATTTTTTTTATTTGTTTAAGCTTAATTTCGAGGTTTTGTCTCCCAAAGCCTCACGAATGAAGATAAATTGCTGCATTGGTGGAACCTCTTTCTTGCTCAAAGAGAAAATAATTGTTAAGCTATCAGTATAGGGCTTGGGAATCTCATAGCCGTTCACTATGTGATAATCTAGTTTATTTCAAGATCTTTATCAAATTAGGTAGATAAAATAATCGCTGCTTTCTATATGCATTAGGGAAACATCTACATTGGTGATTTCCAGAGCGGGCCATTTTACAGCATGACGTCAATAGTGGTGAATGTGTCTAATACAGTTAAGATGTGATTTAAAACGTCACCATTACCATTAGGAGTTGATGTAAACTTGTAGTGATGCCTTAACTCTTAGATTCCATTCTATTAATCGGTACAAAGTGTTTACGATGCACAATATATTCCGCGTAAAATGTTCCAAAGGCGAACCCAAACAGTATTGAGAATGAAAACTGTATACAAGTCGCAACAATCATCGACAACATGTGTAAACAGTATTTTAATGTTTGTATCCACCGATCAATTCAAATGACTGACTTATAATTTATATGTCAATTATTGGTAATCAAAAGATACAAGAGGAGGAATGACAACGCCACTTGGTTTATAATTGACTCAATATTCGTCAGAGCAAAGGTTCTCAATCCCAAGAAATAATGATTCATAACGAACATTGCATTTTACATTTCATACTGTTTTATTTGGGTGATTTTAATTTCTATGTAGCCCATGAAAACTGCAACGGACGCGGATGAATGGGACAAGGCGATTGATTATCAAGTGACAGTTTGAGTGCACGTAATTAATGACATATTCTGTCAAAAGTATCTGCTAGATTCTAAATAAGGTGGGCGAAAAAATCATGCTTTAATATCATTTTGGGGTAATTTAGAGGCGATTTTAGAAGTCGCTGGTGGTAAGGTTGATCAACAAAACAATCAGTTCAGAGTAAATTCTATGGAGCCGATTTGGAAAATTTCCTTTGGTAAATTGAATGGAAGGTATAACTTTATATGCTAGGCTGTGTTTGACATGGAATATTGGTAAGAACATTATATACGTAAATATTTGTCTACATTTGTGATATTAAAGATAAGCGACTTAAGTCACTTATCACTGCGTCGTACTCAAGACAAGTTCGCTGTATGAAGATGGGTTGTCCAGTTAGCACTGTCTCCCTTTAACACGACGAAACACCTGCACACTACCGCCGCCACCCACTTACATTGGTTGAAGCCACTAAGTTATTCACACATCTGGGGTCGACATATAGACTCAAACGAGTGGGGGCCGGGCCTGAAGAAACTAAAGACAGTGGACCGCCATGACCAACTTACCTAATGTTCCTATACATATTCCTGTACAATTGTGAAAAAACTGTTCTGCTATCGAATTTAACATATTACGAACGATATGGAACAAACTGGATCGATCAATCGGCACCAAAAACACCCAATCGAATTGGTCATCAAAAGTGTTATATAACTCTTGGGCGATATGATGATAATAAGCCATCAATGTTATAAACAGGGAAGATTTCAAAGCAGCCGACACCATAAGGCCATGCGCGATATCTCATTTTTGGTATTCCACAGCAAAATTACGTTAGAACCATTTCTTGTTATCTAAAGTGAGGATCTACATTTTTGTTTTCTAAGGATAACATTGGTCCTGTCAATGAATAACTTAAATCACTCGATCAAATCGTTCAATAAAACGTCGTCTGTCTGCAGTTAACCCTATTTTATAATGGAAGAGGGTATGTATACAAAGTCGTCCATTACGTATGTTGTTCATTTGTTTCATTGGGGGTTAACTGCCGTACTAAATAGTATTTCACCTACATGAAAACCGATTGTCCAGTTCTTACCTCTGTCTTGCTAAAATATGATGGAAACCTAAACAAATCAACCCTACGATGTCGTCTCGTTTGACTTCCTGTTGAACTTGTGGCATACCGAAAACTCTAAATGGTTTGCACAGTACATCAGACATATATAACAAATCTTCTCGTGTTATATTGTGTATGGTATACCGAAGCACATAGCATATGTTAATAGTTTGCCTGGCTTAAAATGTTTGTATGGTGTTTACCATTGTGTGTACCTCGAGCAGACCACTCTGGTCGCTTAGTTAAAAATATTCCAGGTATTTGATGACAACACGCACGTATTTGTCACGTTTTTTTTCTTTTTCATAACAAGGGAGATCTCTTCATGACTTAGATTACATGTCTCAGTACCTGCATTTCGTTCTAAATTAGGCATGGCCATCCTGGATTTTTTCATTCATACGATCATTTTGTACGAACGTTTGGCTGAGGATGTTTTGGCATTCCAGGAAAAGAGCAGATGTCTGGCTCCTTTCAATCGATTTACTGGTCACCGGATCGAGCCCGCCTGTCGACCATCAGGTACGTGAGCGGGTCACATGATGTAGCTCCGGCAATCACAGGGGTGGTTTTACGAGATTTCCTCCTGGTCTTCCACCCTGTAAGGCTGTGTACAGTGTGAAGTGGACAATCCGTCGACATATAAGTAAAATACCCTTGAGTACCACGTGAAAACCCCAATCAAACAAACAAACGTTAACAATGTTAAGTTGATAAGAAAGTATTTGTCCTATTATGTTTTTTTTTTTTGTTGCAACGCTCCAACTGAGAGCGTCACAGTTGGGACAACTCAGATACTAACAAGTTAACCAGTCCGTCCAATTTGTATTTATCTAGCGTTACTGTCGGTATAGAGAAAGGGTTGGACCGTTTTCATACTATTTCTCCTTTTAACGTCAGCCCTGATTATGTCCATGTTCCAGTGCTCTTTCCCGAGGGCCTTATCATGACACCCATGAGAAAAGAAAACGCACTAGAGACGGACCTAGCTTTGGCTGTGCTCTGTTGTAGGCTATACTAAACTTGCCGAAGTGGCGGATTTATTCATTTATTAATTGGTGTTTTACCCAGTGCTTATTGAGTATTTTACTTATATGACGGCTGTGTGTTACCACAATAATTTACATTAGCACAGCGAACAGGTGAAGCGTTTCCATAATATTGGAAAGTTATTTTTTATCCAGTTAAGCATTGATACTTGTTAGGTATGGGCAGTAATAAAGTGTTCGAAGTGATTTGTTACGGTAAAAAAAAAATGAATAGTTTATTGTTGGAAAAAGACAGAACATTATTGATATTAATAGCAAAGTGATAAAGATGGTCTCTAAAACCAGCGAAGATGCCCGACGCCCTTAAACAAGCCATGGTATACTTTCAGGCAACAGTATGTCACACGTTTCATCGATGGGCTCTTTCACAAGTGAGTGTGGGACATCTTCTAACACAACTCAATTCCGACAGATAATGGACATGAGGCAGAAATGTGTACCGATTCTGAAAACAATTATACACCTAATTGATGTAGAAGTAAGTACTAAAACCTCCTATAGGGCTTGTACCCAGGTCACTCTATCGGTACTATAATCGCTAAACAGCTCGTTGGCGGACATGCTCAACTGTTCGTTTGTGCTCGTTCAACAGCTTCTTAGCGGAGGCGTTCACCGTTCGGCGGCAAGTTGGCGGACGCGCTCACGTTCCAATGCATGTTAGAAAACGCGTTCGCGTTCAACCGCTCGTAGGAGGACGCGCTCTTGTTCCGCCGCTCGTTGCCGTTCGCGTTTAACAGCGGACCCATTCGCCTTCCTTTGCTCATTGGAGCAAACGTATAATGATTTGTCAGTAATATGGTGTATTAACATGCAGTTGGAGATGTTTGTCTACTCGTTATTCGTCACTTACCGTCTTCCAGTGGAATGGCTTCTAACTTTTCTTGCTGTTCGGTAGCTTGTTGGCAGATGCGCTCGAGTTCATCCACTCCGTGTCGGACGCGCTCGCTTTCTACTGTTCGATGGCGGACGGACTTGCGTGCGATCGCTTGTTGACGCTCACGTTTAACTGCTCATTGGCGGACGCGCTCGGCGTCCCACACGTTGGTGTTTGGCAGATTGTTGGCAGATGCGCTCGAGTTAGGCAGCTCGTTGGCAGGCGCGCTCGCTTTGGGGAGCTCATCAGATGTCGATACAAATAAGTTAACCAGGAACAAATATCATATTGCAGAATAGTTGAAGCGTTCTGTTGATACACAGTGACATTCGCTCAAAAACTTGTTCACAAGCCATGGCCAACACAACTTGCTGGACTTCAAAACCATATACAAGCGTATTGGCAATGCTTCCGTAGAAATTAAATTTGGCAATTCGATGGCAGGTCAAATCCATCTGTTGTAAAACAGTACTACGCAGGCCTGTATTGACTTCCATTGATATTGGACTTAAAGGCGACATATTGTTTCATTATCACTAATAATTCCGCATAAACGAAATTCGTTTCAGGAGACAGGTTATAAGTTATAAACTTTTTTTTTTTAAACTACACAACGCATATTTGTGCAACTATATCATCATCAGAGATGGGTGACTTCTGATTGTAATTAAAATGTTGTTTACTTGGACAGGTTAAAACGCATAACTATGGTGTTTGGAGAAGTATGAGATGAATCCCGTTATAACGTACGCTCATAGTTTATCGTATTTAGTCAAATTTAACCAGGATTAAAACAAGCCTGTTGTGTGTGATTGTTTGCTTTATTTGCGTTAAAAAGTCACACCCGAAGTTATTTCACTCATCCCACAACATATTATAAGTGTCTCAATATGTCTTACTAAAAATACTTAAGGAGTAAGTATTAAACCTGCCATAGGGCTTGTACCCAGGTCACTATCAGTACTATAATCGCTAAACAGCTCGTTGGCGGACATGCTCAACTGTTCGTTTGTGCTTGTTCAACAGCTTCTTAGCGGAGGCGTTCATCGTTCGGCGGCAAGTTGACGAACGCGCTCACGTTCCAATGCACGTTAGAAAACCCGTTAGCGTTCAACCACATGTAGGAAGAGGCGCTCTTGTTCCACCGCTCGTTGCAGTTGGGATGTTTGTCTGCTCGTTATTCGTCACTTACGGTCTTCCAGTGGAATGGCTTCTAACTTTTCTTGCTGTTCGGTAGCTCCTTGGCAGATGCGCTCGAGTTCATCCGCTCCGTGTCGGACGCGCTTGCTTTCTACTGCTCGATGGCGGACGGGCTTGTGTGGGATAGCTTGTTGATGCTCGCGTTTAACTGCTTATTGGCGGTTTTATTTGCGTTAACAAGTCGCACTCGAGGTTATCTTATCCCACAACATACATGTATTATTGGTGTCTCAATATGTCTTACTAAAAATACTTAAAGTCATACAGGTTTTATTCCGAACGCGTTGTTTTATCAGTTGTTACTAAAGTTTCTGTTGAGCAAATACTCTCAAATGTTGTGGCAAATCGTAAGAAAGCCAAAATCTTAGATTTCCATGCAACTAGTTCATGTATAGCGTCAAAGATAGGGCATCAATAAGAAATTACCGGTTTACCACTTTACTCAGTTGCCTTTATCTGAACAATATATTAATGGACATATTGCCGTCATGATCGAACTGCTCAAACTGAACAGATAACTTCCCTAGTTTATCCATACGACTAACTGTGTCTCCTCGAGCAGTGACTGACTTTACACTAGTCAACAAACGGAAAGCTTTTATATAAAAAAAAGTGCACAACACATTCCAGCAACATATCAATAGTGTTTTACAATGAAAGGGAGAAGGGGGTCACCTTCTATAAAAAAGAACAAGGAAGAACGTTATCGACACGCATAATTAACCACCTTCAACAGAACAGGTGAATCCATGGGATTGAATGGACGGGATAGCTGAATGCATTGCTTCGTTTTCATATCCGCTTTTTGCACAACATTCAATTATTGATTACAACTTTCTTCTTGCCCAATTATTGACATGTAGCTTTCTCAGATCACATATGCTCGATCGCCTTCTAATTGATACACCTCAATGTCAATATGACTTTCCCTTTAGAAGACACAGAATATTAAAGAAACATATGTCCATTATATCAGTCATTAAGGCAGCGTTTTGTTGATAGGTTTATTAAATAAAATATTACAATTTCCAAGCTTTATATAATAGAGTAAGGTGACTTCTCCAAAGGACGAAAAATTCATATTGACTCAATATTTCAGTTTATTATCAAACCATCATCAGGAGTATTTTACATCCATGAACGATAAAATAGACAAAAGATTACAAAGCATGCTAGTGTATAAATTGTTATGTCCAGGTTGTTTCAAATCATACTTAGGTAAAACAGAAAGGTGTCTAATCACGCACTTAACCGAACACGCAGAAGATGAAAATAGTGAAATATTTAAACATATTCAACAATGTGAATGATTTAATTTCATTATGACACTATATCAACTCTCAATTACTGAACAATTACCACCTCCTAACTTAATTTCCGTCATTCTAAAGAAACTTAAATTTTGACAGAGCCAACCACTGGGTAGTAATATTATTAAAAGAAGCATTTTGGATCAAAAGGGATAACCCAGACCTTAACAATGGACTCTAATATATGTACAATATATTGTATATGTGGAACATGAGACGACAAGTCGGTTTTAATAAATCAACATCGTAAATTATATATTTATAAATATACTCTCTCTACTAAAAATGTATATAATGACATGAGCTTATACGGGTTGGGTTTTGTCGGTTTGTCAAATCACGATATCCGCTTCGCTGTATAGTGTTCAGTCCCACTTGACCTATTTAAATGATTCTTTCTGCCATATATGGTGAGCGTGTCGCTGTGACGTCATTTTTACCTGTGTACCTGTATACACATTGTCGCCATATGAAACTCAGGTGAGGTTCAAAAGATAACCGCCTTTAGCGGGTGAATTTCATGGCAGATATTTTGGATAAGTAGTTGAAATACTAATCGACGAACCAACAGTACCAGACATATAAACAGTTGTGTGCATCCAATTCACGGTTGATATCGAGTCAAGGTGAGGGTAAACGGCGTCGGTACGTTCATTTCTATCTCTCGGATAGCCTTTTCGTCTGTTAACTATACTATGTTTAATCGTCATTAACTCGCCCTTCTTTCGAACTATATTTTAAGTATACCTAGCACAGGAAGTCAACTTGGATATAGGCAGTGTTTTTGTAATAGGCTATGCATGGCCTGGCTAAACAACTTGCAGCAGCTATGGGTGGATTGACCACCACTGACCTTTGTCCTGAGGCTGACCACTACAGAAAGTGTTCACCTATAATCAGAAGAGTGGGCATATTTTCGGTCCTACTCTCGTCTATATGTAACTAGTCATTTATTGTCACTTACACTGTATATGTTATTCATGCCAAACTATAATAATGACTTAACCCTGACGTATTATTTTTACTCACTGACACAGGTTTTGTTCATTACGCGACGTTCATCAATGGGACCAGATCTAGCTTTACAGGGGGCACTGTTGTGTCTGCTTGCCGTGCTAGCCGTCCAGCCCGTCTCTTCTGAGGATTGTGTTTTGAGCGGTAAGTTAAGTTTACCGTTGGAAAAGGGAATAACAAGTCGCTGAATGACTCTATAAATAGTGTATATGTTGTTCTAGCTAAAATTCATATGTATACTAGAGACATTCCTATCAGCTTTTGACCTATATATGGCTTGACTCGTCCTGGAGTCTGTACTCGGTTCGGTATTACCCTTTGATTTCACAACCAATCACTTATGTAGCCTACGTACCACAGGTTGGGATAACTATTATAGTATATTTTTTCGTGATTTTTTTTGTGTTTTTTTGGTGGCAAATCTTTGACAAATTAAACGTGTATTTGTATTTTGTGTTTTCACTTAAAGGCCATTTTCTCGTGTGTGTAACATTTCCTGTATAAACATACAGGCGTTATCTAGTTTATATTTAAACAAATATGGCTCAACGTCCCATTAGAGTATGTATTTATAAATCATTTTAGACAAAGTGTCAGATATTATACTTCACTAGCAAATCCTTTTATGTTACACATTGTGCATTATTAATTTATCCCATTATAATACTGTCTACAAACACTTATCAACCAGTCAAGCATCAACCATTCTTAATTGTTTGCAATTTTATAAACGAATCCACTGATAAATTGCATTATCTTATAATTCGATTATAAGGGTTCAGCACTGCAGAATATGGCAATTATCCAACAATGAAATTTAAATTTATCTTATGTTGAGGAGTTTAACATTCTGAATGTCAGTCCTAATGACATTCTTAATGTATGACATTTTATAGTATATACCACCCTGTCGTGGAATACAACATTGTGGGCCTATTTAATTATATTACTTTTCGATCAAATATAGCAAACTTTTGTTAAAATTGTTTATAGTAAAGGGGTCTTTTTTCTTATTTGCACAGAAGTGGTTATTTACAAAAGTGATTAATTTAAAGAAAATAGTGCCACAGGGCGTCCGCATTCTCAATATTAAATCTATTATCTTTTACAAATGGTAGATGGGAAAAAAACTATAACATATTCGTTTTTAAAGCTTCACTCTGTAATTGCTACATCGGCCTCCTCCTCGATCATGATGAACTAGTCGCGGTCAAAACATGATCATTCTAAAGATATTCTTGTTTAAAGCTTCACACTGTAATTGCTACATCGGCCTCTTCCTCGATCATGATGAACTAGTCTCGGTCAAAACATGATCATTCTAAAGATATTCTTGTTTAAAGCTTCACACTGTAATTGTTACATCGGCCTCCTCCTCGATCATGACGAACTAGTCTCGGACAAAACATAATCATTCTAAAGATGGGAGGTAACTCTGGAAATGAATCAACGGTCGATGATGTCATCTGATCAA
>JARFOD010023769.1:0-10872 GCA_031763545.1 Mopalia muscosa
ACCTCTACGTCCAATTACTATTCCGCGCCTTGAATTGACTGCTGCTTTGGTGTCCGTCAAGGTAAGTAATTTCCTCATCGGAGAACTAATGCTGGATAATGTTACCCAATTTTTCTGGACAGACAGCAAAGTCGCATTGGGCTACATCTCAACAAATCAGAGATTCCAGCATACCATCACAATGGAATTATGTTAAAACAAAGGACAACCCGGCAGATGTTGCATCAGGAGGCCTTAAGGCAGACGAGTTGATCGGCCCATCTGTCTGGTTAAACGGTCCAAACTTCCTTTGGAATAGTGTCGTTCCCATGGACACAGAGACGAGAGTAGGACATGCACTCATACCTGGTGATCCTGAGGTAAAAAGGGTCAAGATTGCTGCTACACAGGCTGAAACATCCGTTCAAGCTTTAGAACCGGAACGACTTAATCACTTCTCGAACTGGTTTCGTTTGAAGCAAGCTATAGCGGTTTGCCTGAAGCTGAAGACCATACTTCATGCACATGCCTCCAAAGTGCATGAAGTCCACGGTTACAATCCCGTAACTGTTGCCGATCTAGAGTTGGCTGAATTAGAAATCATCAAAATAGTACAAAAACAGTCATCTCAAGCCGAGATACAGATTTTGAAAAGTCTATATGACACCAGTCTACAAGGTCCAATTTGACAACTGCCGTCTGATTGCGGCACGAACTTCATAGGAGCTGAGCAAGAACTGCCTTCGAAGAGGTAGACCAGTCTCGTGTTGGTGAATTTATGCTATGGCAGTCTTGTGACTATATTCAGTTCAAACAGAATTTCTAGCGGCAAGTCACATGGGAGGTGTGTAGGAACGTCAAATTAGAAGGGTGAACGTGTTTTTGTCAGGATTTGTAAGAGAAGTTGGTAAACAGCTAGATGATGACTGTTTGCGTATGTTGATGTATGAAGCCGGTGCAACAATCAACAGTCGTCCCCTGACATCTGATAACTTGAACGATCCAGCATCGCTAGAAGCAATTACGCCTAACAATTTGCTGACCATGAAATCGAAACTCATCCTACCACCACCTGGTAAGTTTCAACGAGCCGATATGTATTCCTGAAAAGGTTGGCGTCGTGTACAGCATTGTGCCAATGAATTTTGGTATCATTGGTGAAAGGAATATTTGCATTCATTGCAACCGAGACAAAAATGGACAAATCAACGAGGAGATTTAGAAATAGGAGATCTTGTTTTGTTAAAAGACGATGAAGTTCCACGCAACTGTTGGCGTCTCGCACGTGTCGATGAGACATCAGTCGACAAGGATGGTCATGTACATAAGGTTAAAATTGCGCTCAGCAGCGCAAGCTTAGATGCAAACGGTAAGTGCACGCGCCCAGTTGCCTTTCTTGATCGCCCTGTACAGAAACTTGTTCTTCTCCTGGAGTAAGTTTAAGAAGTTTCTCACGATTTTCGTGGTTAAAAAAAAAAACAAATCCTGTATTCTTAGGGAGGTATGTAATGTCTGTCATAGACATTTATAGCCAGAGAGTAGGCCTATCGAATTTCCCCCTCTGAGAGTTATGTTCTGATATTGTTGTGGCGCGCACTGTAGCAAAACGTGCGTTTTGCCAGTCACATTGATTTGGGCAGCGAATGCGAATAGAGGGCTTTAGCGTGACATCACATGGAACGAAAGCGAGGCTCACTTGCTTGACAACCCAAGCCCTGGGTGAAAACAAACGCCATTTTGTATCTTACAGTATGGCGAGAACGACAGATTTGTAACACTATTCATTGATGCGAGACTGATATATGTTTGGAGGAATCGATTATACCAATAAACCAACACTGGAAGATGCCGTATAGTTATACAGATGAGCTCGATGGCGAATCAAAGCGGGGATATACAGATAAATTGACAGTTGTTGGTATTGACTGCCCCTACCAGTTACCTGCTGACATTTGGATAAATAATCCTAAAAAGATGGCCAGATGTTGAATACCCAGACATTTATGATTACTTAGTGAACACTCCAGGTATGAAAGTGTATTATCTTTCTTTTTGATAAGTTATGAAAGACTGCACCTGGAAACTATGACCTTTACCAAGGTGTAAATATAAGCTTTTATGTCACATGACCAGGCCCTATGATACATGAACTTGCGTCTACACCTCGTCCGAAATAATGTTGTACCATTTTCTGGTGGTTGTTTATGCCATTGGTACTTGAGATATTTATATAAATAAACGAAGTGGGAAGATACATATAGCTTACTTGATGAGTTTCAATCTTTTTTTTTTTTTTTAATAATTAGTCTCACATTGTTGTTGTTATTGAATTGTTTAATGCATGTCGTTTTATAAATATATTTGCAGGAGTCTACACAAAAGAAGCGATGAAGAGTCGAAAATCTCTGGAAGCATACAACCAATTTCAATCAGGTTGGGTTGGCACGGTGCTACACTTCAAATCAAGGCCAGATACCTACATAATGACAACAGAAGTTATGCCAACACAGAGACTAAATGAGACAAAATACTGCCCCTGGATAGCTGTGAAATCATGTGGAACTATTATATGCACACATTGCAATTGCATGGCTGGGTTAGTTATTCATTTTAAACTATTTGTTTTTAATTATCTGGAGCTAGTGCCAGACTGACATTGTTAATGAATATAACATAACTGAATGTGTATTAAAAATGTTTTTGTCTTCCATAAAGTTACGTGGGCAGTTGGAGGGAGCTTCATGTTGCCCTGGTGCTCTCAGAGCTAAAGGTTGAATAGGAAGCCGATCTGTTTGTGGCGTCTGTATTACATCCTGTTGTTGTCATTCTGCATTTGTCCCGTCCTGTCTTTGTTTCTTGCCAGTGGTGTCTACGGTGGTTTCCTTCACCCATTGGGCTGGCACGTCATCATATAAGTGAAATACCCTTGAGTACGACGTTAAACCCAAATCAAACAAACAAACTTTGTGTTGATGAAGCCACTCAGACAGCTTACCACATGCTGCTGATGCAACAGCACTATATTATGACAGTCGCGCATCGTTTAATTGTTTGGTGGTTGTACCTGGTTTCTTCTTGATTTTCCACCGTATTTAAGCTAGGAACAGTGTGAAATGCACAATCCATTGTCATATAAATGAATTACCCTTGAGTGTGATGTTAAACCCCAATATAAAACACACAATTGAGACCAGCCAATTGATTTTGGGCAAATATGTTTCATACTTTTTTTCTTCATACTAATGATGTTAAAACCATATCAAGGCCCTGTCAGTGGCTTAGTGGTTAGCACATTTATTTACTAAACCTGTGTTGAAGTACCAATCACTGTATCGAGTCGCTGTCATCCGTCAGGGTATATGAGAAATTCTATGTGGCTCCTGCAATCCTGTCAGTCAAATTCTGATGCTTTTCACCAAAATTACGCAAGGACTTAAGCCAAAGTAGTAAATGGTGGTTTGATCGGGATTGGGAGTATATTTATCCAAACTGAACAGCAAGGGAACCTTTTAGCTACATAGCACAGGGGGAACATTATTTTTTAACTAACTTTTGAACAGTTACTGTTGAGGTAAGTCGTCATCATACATGAAATAACCTAAGTATGGCGTATAAAATTTTGGCTATTTGCTAATCGTGTTACATGGGATTCTGTTGAACATGTTTGTTCTTATTCCTAGGATAAAGTTCGTTCCCAAGATACTGTGTTTGTAATTGCTGGGGTCACTGGAAGTCGTCAAGGGAGAGAACTGACTTGGGAATTTGTCAAATCTAAGTGGTCAACTCTGCATGATAGATACAAGGGAGGCTTTTTACTGTCAAGGCTTGTTAAGGTAAGAAAACTGAATACATTTAACGTTTTTTTGTTGGGTTTTTTTCTTCATAAATTGATTGACAGTTTTCTGCACCTTGCATGAGCTAAGGTATAGGTAATTGATGAGAGCTTACTGCTCCCTGGTTTCTCTCATGAGCCACGGTGTGGGAACTGGGGCCGGGGAACTTTCTGTCCCCAGGGCGTAAAACACTAAGCAATCAATCAATCAGTCTGTCCCCAGGAGCTACGGTACAGGTGGTGATAAAGATTTCTGCAGCCTGGTGCCTCCATTCTCTACGATGTAGATTGCTGGTAGGAGCTCTTTGTGTTCTGGTACCCCCATATAGTCCAGAACACTTAACCAGTTTGTTTTTGTTTAAAGTATTCTCCATGCAGTCTGATAATCAAGTTATGACTTCTTTATTTTATGTTTTGCAGACTACAACAGATGGATTTGCCAGTGAAGAAAAAGCTCAAGAAGTTGATGTAAGTGTAGTAGTGATTACTTCACCCTATTGATGGTTTCAGGGGGCTAGCAGGTGTTCTCTGAGTTATCGGGGAGATATACCGATCTGTTTGTGTTGTATAACTTCTCGTGGTTGTCCTGTCTTTTTTTTTTTGTTGCCAGTGTTGTACCCTGGTGGTATTCTTCACCCTTTAGGCTAGTATGCTGTCCTAAGAGTGAAATGATGTAAATCTTTATTTTTATTTGCTTAAGTCTGTTTCCATCACCTTTTCCGCTGGTACGCCATCGTGTGAGTGATTTAACTGTGCACCGAATGGGGAATGCTTATAAAAACTATAATTATTATTGGGAAAAAATTTCATCTGATTCAATAATTATTCCAAGTAAAGTTTAGTACCTAAAAAGTGATCCATGGTTTTTCCATCAGTGTACTTCACATTATAGTTTCATGTGGTTGAAGGAAGCTTATGTTTCTCTGGTGCTCTCCGAACTAAGGGCATCAGGAAGCGGATCTGTTAGTGACATTTTTGTATTGTGTCCTGTATTTGTCTCGTCCTGTCTTTGTTCGTTGCTGCGGGTGGTTGGAGGGAGTATCATGTTTCCCGGGGCTCTCAGAGCTAAAGAGGAACAGGAAGCCAATCTGTTTGTGGTGTCTGTATTGCGTCCTGTCTTGTTTTTGTTTGTTGCCAGTGGTGTCGAGGGTGGTTTCCTTCACTCATTGGGCTGGCATGTCATCACATAAGTTAAATACCTTTGAGTACGATGTTAAACCCCAATCAAACAAACAAACAAAAAACAGTTGATGTGAGGTACGTTGACCGTGGTTATTTTTATCCACTGACAGGGCATCATTTGAGTGATATAACCAAGTGATATGGCACCAAACCCTGATTAAACAAACACACATTTTATGGTTGTATTAGTGAAGCAATTACTGATGGATATCGGTCTATCAATAAGGCCAAAAATATTTTGAAAAGATTTATAACAGCTTTCCTTTATGTTACAGGCCTTTTTCAAAGAGCACCCAGCACCTGCTGCTGAGAGGACAGTGCAGCAGTCCTGTGAGAACATCCGTCTCAATGCCAGTTGGTTAAGCCGGGACTCCCAGAAAGTAGGAGAGTTCCTAAAGGGGAAGTAACTACTGGGAACAGACCAAAAAAGTGCTACATGTTATAAATATATCATGCTAATTCTAAATATTTAAGAAAAAAATGTTTAAACTGGTTTATGATTTTTATTTTTTTTGCATCATTTTCGTTTAAAAAAAAAGTATTATGGTAATTTTTGTAACATCAAAATATTTTACATTAAATATGTTAGTTTTGCTAATTTGTCATAAAATCGATGTTCTATTCTGTCTGTAATCAATAATCCAAAATAAGTTTAAACCCCAATCAATCAGTAAAACAAACTAACAAACAATCTCTGTGGCCCTGATAAATCGCAAAAGATATATATTGAAATAGGGCATGGAGAGTGTTCTGATCTATCTTAACAACAAGTAAGCATTGTTTTTGTCAATTTTGTTTTTGGGGACACATTGTTTGGATGTTTGAGAGATGGATGGGACGTCTGTGGTAATCAGAACAGGACAGGAACTCTGATAGGGGCATCTTAGACATCACCGACGAAAAAGAACATATCGTCCAAGACTTGGTTGTTCCATGAACCACGTTTAAGTGTTATATTTAGCTTTTGTTCAAAACTGTTTATATAGCATTCCTGTTGTTGCATGTGTGGTCATTATTATCAAATATCATGAGAATTCTCCGGTGACGGAAAGTTGTGTTCGGAATTAAAACAAAATGAATAACCTACAAGTATGTCTTTTTACTTATCATTTATTACATCTTTGGTGGAAATAGTCTGTCTTTTGTTTGGGATGTGAGATCAAATAGTATATTTGTGAGTCGCTACTAACCAGGGAACTTTCTGGTTTTCCACTAGTTTTGTTTGCCAAACTTTCATGCAAAGCTCATGCCCACCAAAAAATCAGAAATGGCTGCACTATATTAAGATGTGCACATATCATATTTGAGACATTTGATTTACAAGTGATCCAATGGTTTACGAGATCTATGTTGGTCAGGTTGTCCGTTGACCATCTGGTATATGAGGGAGTCGAAATGTGGCTCCAGCAGATGCGGGAGTAGTTTTCCAACATAATTAGGCAAGAAACAGTGTGAATTCAATCTGTCGTCATACAAGTGAAATACCCCTGAAATGATGTTAAATAAACTAATTGAAGTCCCATTCAAAGGTTTGTGTTCAAAGTCGCATGAGGGGACTGGCTGTAGTGAATTTCCACAATATTAGGAAGGTCAAATAAGAAAATGACAATTCATCACTGTGTAAATGACATAGGCAGCTTCCTGGTGTTCTCATCGCGGGGTGGTTTTTACGAGGTACCATCAGGGTTTCCACCGTAATAAGGCTGTGTGAAGTGGACAATCTGTTGACATATAAGTAAAATACCCTTGAGTAGGACGTTAAACACCAAACAAACAAAATCGTAGTGTTCTCTGTGCGATGGCTCAGTGGTAGCGAGTGCGCTTCCTAAACTGGACCTGCTCGATTTACCATTCACAGGATCGAGTCCGTCCTTCAACCATCAAGTATATGAGCAGGTCACATGTGGCTCTGGCAATTGCGGGGCAGTTTTTACGGGAATTCCTCTTGGTTTCCACCATAGTAAGTACAATGTGAGGTGGACAATCCGTCGTCATATAAATGAAATACCCTTGAATACGACGTTTTTAACCTGTTTTACTTCCTCTTTCATAAAGGCCTTCTGGCTAAGGGTAGTTTGTTTGAAGAGTAGCAATACTATCTTTACTTTAATAGCACTGGAGGAAGAATAACTTATCACCATTATGGAAATGCTTCGCATCTTTGTTGGGCTAGTGTCAATTATTGTTGGAAAACACCACTGTCGTACAAGTGAAATACCCGGTATCGTGAAAAAAACAACAATCAATCCTACTCCATTCAAATAAGCTACCTTAAAACAGGTAGTTGGAAGGAGTTTCTCAGTGATTGCCTTGTTTGTTGGTGGTTTCTTCCACCTTTTGGTCGACCATCAGGTATACGAGCAAGTCACAAGTTGTCTCCGGCAATCGTAGGGGTGGTTTTTACAAGGTTTCCTCCTATAATAAGGCTGTATACAGTGTGAAGTGGACAATCCGTCTTCATATAAGACTAAGTGAAATACCCTTGAGTATGACATTAAACACCAATCAAACAATCTTCCACCTATTGGGCTGGCATGCACTCCTACGAGATCCTGAAGTTCCAATAAATGAGCAGATAAAAGGTCTCCATGGTTATAGTTTTCATGGCTAAATGTTGAAAATAACACTAAATTCAAGGTTCTCAAACGATATAACCTGTACAGGAAGTGTTGATTTCTGTACATGTACACATTATTTGGGATTGACAGCCGCAAGGCTAAGAAAAGTACACAAATTATGTAATTTGTTTACTCCGTACTAACATGTTAAACAGATCAGTCATAATATTTCTGTTTGTTTGATAGGGGTAAAAACTTAAAAGTTAATTCACTGACCTGTCGGTGTGCCAGTCCAATGGCTCCACAACACTGGTAACAAACCAAACAGATTGACTTCATGTTACCCTTTAGCTTTCAGGGCAACAGGAAGCTCCCTCTGCTTGGTTGATGTTTTTAACACTTCAATGACTGCAAGGCTTGTTCAGTTAGATAAACACTTTGTTCATCTAGTGCAAAATAGGATTCTTCTACTCGTTCAGCCAAAGACAAAAATGTTCATCTGGAGATAACCTGGCAGATTGGTCGAAAATTCTGGATCTTTGGCTTAACCGGGAGTTAAATCATATTTTGCCCTAGAAGCCAAAGACTCAGAATTTTGGAAAGAGTTATAAAACTGAACACTTTGATCTGCCAGGGTAACTCGAGATGAACATTTTTCATACTTTAAATGTTCTTGTCATTAGAGCACCCGATTAAGGTGAAAAAACCTTATGTGCATCCTTAAATATCAATTTATAAATCTGTTTAAAACGGCTCCTCTAATCCTTCAGCAGATAAAAACTAAACAGTATTTTTATAAATCTTTATTTTTTGTTTCAATGATGCTTTTAACTGAAGCTAGCTTGTTCTCATTGAAATTTTGTTTCTACTCTGCCAATATTAACATTGAGATTCTGACATTATCTTTTCAAAGTTATAATTTTGTCAAGATACTAAAACATATCAGCTTGGCACACATACATTTATATATAGATATTTATACCATCATGAGGACATTGTGTGCGGGATGTTATCTACGGCAGTGGAATTGATGAAAAATTTACTTCCATAACAGTTCTCATTTGACACCTGAGCTTCTAATAAAATGATAACTAATAATTATTTGTTTATTAAATAATTTGAAGAAAAAATGATGTATACTCAAGTGGCTAAATAGTACTTCTTCTGTGGGAGTTGTGTAACGATGTCCATTGTCTTGATAACACCATCGTGATTTACAAATCTCAGTCAAATGTAACAGGGACCGACTTGAATGAACTATTGAGTTTTAGAAATAAAAATTACAAAACCTAAATTACAGTGAAACGAGCTCATTGTTGTGATTGATGAGCTTGGTCATTGTAGTAATAATCCCCTTCAGTGTCATCGTCGTAGTTGAAGTCCCCATTGTCGTAGTTAAAATCATAGTCGTAGGTGTCTCCATCAAAGTCCCCTGTATTTGTTGTGTAGAAGTCTCCGCCGCCAGTATTGGATGTTCTGGTTCCACCACCGCCAGTACTGGATGTTCTGGTTCCACCACCGCCAGTACTAGATGTTCTGGTTCCACCACCGCCAGTACTGGATGTTCTGGTTCCACCACCGCCAGTACTGGATGTTCTGGTTCCACCACCACCAGTACTGGATGTTCTGGTTCCACCACCGCCAGTACTAGATGTTCTGGTCCCACCACCTGATGTCCTGGTTCCACCACCACCAGTACTGGACGTTCTAGTTCCACCACCACCAGTACTGGATGTTCTAGTTCCACCACCACCAGTACTGGATGTTCTGGTTCCACCACCACCAGTACTGGATGTTCTCGTACCACCTCCGGTTCTGGTGCCACCACCAGTGCTGGATGTACGTGTTCCGCTTCTGTCGCCTCCCCCACCACCAGTAGAATATCTTGATCCACTCCTGTCTCCACCTCCAGTACTGGATGTTCTGGTTCCTCCTCCAGTACTGGATGTTCTAGTTCCACCTCCTCTACTAGATGTTCTGGTTCCACCTCCTGTACTAGATGTTCTGGTTCCACCTCCTGTACTGGATGTTCTGGTTCCACCTCCAGTACTGGTTCCACCTCCAGTACTGGATGTTCTGGTTCCACCACCACTTCTATCACCCCCTCCTGTAGAATAACTTGATCCACTTCTGTCTCCACCGGATTTTGAACCACCACCAGCTCTACCTGAAACAGAACTGGCGACTTTGTCCGCTGTCCTAGAAGGGAAACTTCCACCGGTATCTGTCTGTTCATCATAGTCGTCATATATGGGGCCTGTCTCAGCAGAAACAGCACTACAATATCCAGACGTAACTTGAGTTATGATACCTTTAAGACTGTTAAAACTGTCAGCCAGGTACATATTTGAGGAGTCGCCAACAATATTTGAGAGTTCATCAGTGTTTTCTAAAGCAATACCTACACCGATGACCTTAACACCAGCATTTCTCAACTTCTCTGCCTCTGGTACAGTTCTATGTGGCATCACATTGGATTCACCATCAGTTATCAAGACTGCTACATTGCTGGAATCCCTTCTGTCACCAGAAAGGCCAGCAAAGACATATTTCCTGGCGGTAGCTAAACCATCGGCGGTATTGGTGGCACCCGGGGTATATCTGGTCATGTCAATGGCATGCAGAATACGTTCCTTATCTCCGTATCGGTTAAGACTGAATATGAGTCTGGAGTCTGTACTGTAAGTGATTAGAGCTACCCTCATCGCATCAACTCCAATGTGAAGTTCCTTGACTAAAGAATGGATGAATTCTATCGTCTTCTTATAGTTTGATGGACCAACACTACTGGAGGAGTCCAAAATAAAGGCAATATCGCGTCTCTCTTCACACCCTGCAAACAAGAGAAAGTAAGCTCAATACTCACACAACTACCAATAATTTGTATTAACTGTTATTTGTTGTTCACTTATTTTTTGCGTAATTACAGATTCAAACCCATAACACTTATTTCTACTAGAGAAGCATTTTCTTAATTCCATCCCACTCCTTCTAAACTAAATGAAAGTTAAGAACTTAATTTAAAAAGCTTAAATATTCTTTCATGAAATTCTCATGAAGGAACAACAACTGAATACAAAACCCGCTTTTGCCGCTTTAAACTTGATACCCTTGTCCATTACAAATTGGGGTTTTAGGAGGTATGTATATAAAGCTTTAGTATTCCTGCTAACATAACCAATCTTTTTCAATAATTGTATTTCTCGAAACCGGTTGTTAAACCACCCTGAAACAAAAACAAATTTGATTGTTTGTTTGTTTGATTGGTGTTTAACGTCGTACTCAAGGGTATTTCACTTATATGACGACGAACAGAAATAC
>JARFOD010023780.1:0-10872 GCA_031763545.1 Mopalia muscosa
ATGTCAGACCTGGGCCATGAGCTGCCATGAATGGCAAAAGCTTTGGAATGAGCACTTGATCTCTGTATCCTGCAGCATTTAGGTTTCTTTAAACGACCATCAGTCGGGAACGGGCAGGACCATTAAAGGCACTCCAAACCATAACACTACCGCCCCAAAACGGTCCACTTCCTGCACACAACACTGGGCGTTCCGTTCACCGCGTCTTCTCCAAACTCTTACTCTCCCATCAGCGAAGTACAAAGTGAATCTGGATTCGTCACTAAAAACGAACCTATTCCAATCAGGCTGAGTCCATCTCAGATGTCATTATGCCCAGAGAAGCTGTTGACGTCGGTGAAACTGGGTTAAAATTGGTCCATGATATGGCCAGCGTGCATGGAGACGAGCAGCGCGCAGGCGATAACGTATGGTTCGGGCAGTGACACCACCTCAGTGGGAAATCGATTACGCAAATGACGTAAGATGATTTGTCGGTCTTCTGCATGTGTTCTACCCGAACGAGGTCGGTCTGCTAAGGTGCCAGTTTGTTGGAGACATGTCCGAAGATCACATTGAATGTTTGACAGTCGTGGCATTGCAAATCAACAGATTATTTACTGTAAGAACTTGTTTTCCCGAGATGTCACTCTACTGTGCTACCGTGGGCTCAATTGCACGTGTCTCAAAAGGTCACGTGACTAGGACCACAAGGAAACATGCTTTATCATTGATGTATGCTCGCACGAACTGCATGCTTGTGCAGGTCGGAGTTGCTGTGTGCCATGATGTCTTTGACAACGCATTTACCTCTAATAATAATAATATCTCTGGTATTAAGTTTCAAGAAAATATTTAGAAATTTATGAGTGTGAAGTTTCTTTTTTGACTGAGTATATTATCGCAATCAAAACGCTTATTTCGCCAAATTCTCTAAACCCTGAGTAAAACATTTATAGACCAGGCTAGATTTGATAACTTGACATGAGCTCCAGCGGCTAAATTATTTCCCACAATGTATACAACATTGATTTAATTGGAGTTTACCGCCGTTCTTCAGTTTATTTCACTCGCATGGCGGCGCGGCAGACTAATGGGCGAAGGAAACCATCCCGAACGTCATTGGAACCAAAGAGAGACAAGACAATCCGAAGACTCAAATAAAAAAGCACAACAATATTTGGTCTGCTTGTTAGCCCCGACAGCACCAGGCGCTGTAACCTTCAACCAATTTGATTTATGAATATGATTGAAGGTTTGTGGTGGCCTGCAGCTACCAGCGGTCGCCGAAGGAAACACACTGATCTAATGTATAATGACCGTAGTATAAGACGCCATATGTCTTAAATTTATTCTACCATGATGTAGTTAATTCTGACCTTTTTTGTTTGTTTCTCTAACCAAGACACCCCCATTTCACGAGTGAAATTGTTTTGTGTAGAGCGTATGTGTAGAGCGAATTATGAATCTCTGTGGACAAAGACCAGTATAATGTTGGTCTATCTCCTTGAGAAGGCGAGAAGGATGTATTGTGGCTGCTGCCGTATTAATGAAGGGTAGATGTCTTTGTCGATAAGTTCCAGAAGCTAGAATAAATAATAATATTTAACCGATATATTGTTAGCCAATTTAAATAATACAGGTATGTATATTGTGCTGTTAGGTTCAAGGTACAGGTCTATTCCCGTATCAACCCTCATGAATTTTATAATGCCCGGTAATAATGATAGGATACACTGGTGGTGAGCGGTAGAAAGTAGCCACACTCACTAAAATGTAGATTACCAGTACAGTAATATTAAATTATAATTATAACAACAGCAAAAATTGTATGGCTCAAAGAAATAAACTTCAATCAATCAAGCAATCAATCAATCAATCAATCAATCAATCAATCAATCAATCAAAAAATAAATAAATAAATAAATAAGTAAATACATAAAAACATGACTTTTGTTAATATACTTTTCATGTGATATTGTCTTTACAACTGTTGTGAATTGACAGCTAAATGCCATTTATGGTTTATCTCGCAATGCTATAGGAGTCGGGGTAGACGTAGAGGGCGATCTGACCATATTGGATTCATCTCGTGTAGTAGTGTGTCTCGTAATGGACGTTAAAGCGACACGGCTGTTCCGTTGATCTGGAGCAAATGCTTCGACCTTGACCTTCCTGCAGGCGCCGTATATGCCACTGATTTGCGTTAGATTAAACAACCCGCTTTTTTCTACGTAGGCTCCGAGCTTTATCCTATCGATCCATTTGCCATTTTGACGAAGAGAGTTCACATGCCTTATCCTATTGATCAATAGCGGAACGATATGGTCCCGTAACATACTTCTGACATGTCTACTTTTAAAAAAATCCCACAATACCACGGACCGTTGAAATAATAAATTACATCCTTGAGTTTACTTATATCGACAATAAATATCCATGTTGTTAAAACGCAGGCAGGTGAAACACAATATCGTAATTCAGTCGATTTGTTTGGGCCGGTGGTGGTGACGAGATGAGAGTTATGAGCAGGGGATGTCAGCATTTGCCTGACAACCAATACACTCATTAAGCTTCCATTTACAAATCTGTCCAGCAAGGCTCAGGCCTTGATGACAATGACTTTGAGAGTATTGGTATGCTGGTAGCACTCCGCCACTGACTCCCCGGCAACAACACACCGACCGGATTTCATAGGCGCTCTACTCATTTCAATAAATCTCATCACTGGCAAAGAGGTCTTGCAGTATAACAAACGAGCAAAGACTCGAAATTGTTCGACCTAAATCCATATCTGCTTTGATTTCCTTATTGGACTGTAGCTGGAACGTAAACTGTAACAACATAACTGGTGACATAAACCCAGTGTCGGTGGTGATTCACAGCGACAAGCATAAAGAGTCCCGCCAAACCAGGGACAGGAGTGATTTGCCACTAGAGAACTGATCCAGTCACATAATATGTGTACTAGGTTGTGCTGCAGACAGGAGACATTACTGTGGATTACCATTATTACCGTTCTCCTGTCGGTTTAATCGCCCATTGCTCAAGGTCTGGGAGCGCAACTAGCATTTACTGTGTTACAGTGTTGACAGTATGTTACAAAGTTCGGTCTCCCACTCGTTCCTAGCGTCTGTATCCGATCTTGCAGCGGCCAGAAGGTGAGAATTGTAAAAAAAAGCTTTTAAAGAAATGCTTGAAAGGAATGTGTTCAAAATAAATATACATCAATAGGTAATTGTTGGTAACTTAATTGCAATTGATTCTTTGTGATAATAAAAAAAAAAACAAGTGAACGAAAATGCGAATATTTAGGCTAGTTTGCGCATGAGTTTTAGTATCTGAATTTCAGTTCTCGAAATAGCCATTGTATGGAAGGCAAAATAGGAGGCATTATGTATTTGGGTGTTCTTGTTATTGTGGGACGGTTTGAACAGGCATTACATTTCCAGGATGTATTGCAACTTGATATGGAAGACATTCTGCCCATGATGTACTTAATGTATATCTGGCATGATGTTGGAAATATAATCCGGACAAAATAGGAAAACCAGGAATATCTTTCTATAACTCTTTTCGTGTGACATTTGTTATAAACGAAATGCAGTATGCTCTTTTTGTCATACATGACGATGACACCCGGTTAGGATGACGTTTCGTGTTGTCCTGGTGCTGTCAAAGCTAAGAGGCAACCGGAGCCGATCTGTTGTTGAGTGATCTTTTTTTCCCCTTTTTTTGGGGGGGGAGGGGTCTTTTGATTGTCTTCGCTTGTCTTTGTTTGCTGGGAATGACATGGGATGTCGGATTAATTCGCTAATTGAGTTTACACAGATCCCGTGTGTGAAATAACCAAAAAAATCACCTTAAGCAAAGATACATAGAAAGAAACGCAGAAAGAAACAAAGAAACAATCAAACATAAATTCTAGTATAGATGTGGTCATGTCTATGGCAGAATGCTTGAGCAACTCTCCATGTAGTTCACCGTGATGAATAATATCACAATGAGGATTGTAAACACTCGACTGCGTGACCTAGCAACTAGTCAGACGGACATTGCATTACTGATAAGACATTTCCCAGTCTGGTACCTTATTCCAGTACAAGCTTGCAATTGGTGTTGTGCATATTTGAAAACAATCTTACACGTTAATAACCAATTGAACGGCCCCTATACCCTGAACTTAGCCGTTTCTTCCCCAGTCGGATCCCCATAATGGCCAACCATTTGGCACCCACACGCCCCAATTCTGTGCGTTCTAATTCATTAAATTATTTTTCGAACTGACCGCCATAATAAGATCGTATTAACAACCAATATTGGACCATAAAACTACAAGCCAATTTTTGGCATGCTCTTAGCAAACTGATTTTGTTTCCTATGTTTAAATTAACCTGCTCTTGGGAATGTGATTATTAAAACCTGATATTGGGGCTTGTGATTACTAGAACCTGATATTGGGACTTGTGATTACTAAAACCTGATATTGGGGCTTGTGATTACTAAAACCTGATATTGGGGCTTGTGATTACTAAAACCTGATATTGGGGCTTATCAAAACTATCACAATACTTTACAACAGTTAATATGGATTATAGCAATATTTTCAGTAATTTACCACCACAGCTGTTGTGATAACAATACCTAATGATTTACCGCAACAGTTGTGGATTTGTCTCTGAATTACCCTGTACAGAAAAGGTCTTAGTAATCCTTCTTGACCGCAATCTAACTGATTGACAGCTTGACAAAGACATTGGCTTGAGTTTCATCAAACTTAGCACAACAGATCTTAAGACAATTTTTTAAACATAATATGTATTGACAATTAGGATAAAATACTCAGAAATTTACTTGCTGGAATATTAAAGTAGCAAAATGGGCTCTATTTTTTTTGCCCGGACAGGGCCTTTGTGCGACTGCATCTGGAAGCAGGCATTTATTTCTCCCTCAACGTTAATATGGTGCATGAGGCGGATTTTTGCAGGTTAGACCTATAGTATACTGTCAGGATTGACTGGGTAGGCCTAATATACTGTCAGGACTGACTGGGCAGGCCTAGTATACTGTCAGGTTTTACTGGGCAGGCCTTGTATACTGTCAGGTTTGACTGGGCAGGCCTAGTATACTGTCATATTTTACTGGGCAGGTCCAGTATACGATCAGGATTGACTGGGCCGATCCAGTATACGATCAGGATTGACTGGGCAGGCCTTGTATACCGTCAGGTTTGACTGGGCAGGCCTTGTATACTGTCAGGTCTCAACGTTTTTAGTGACTGTCCAGAGAGACGTGTGAGTAAGACTCTTTACCTTTAGCAAGCTCCATTGGATTAAATATTTATTTCCTCACCATTTGGTACGGATAACAGACTGTACTTTAAATCTCTTGACACGCTTGGAGCCAATTTTACAATACAGCACGGTTTAAGTTCGTATACCATTGCACGCATGCTAATATGTAAATGGTTTATTATATTTTTCCTATTCCATTTATGCTGTACTTTTAGTTAATTAAGAGATTTATGTCTTAATTACGGTCGTAGGCCTACTGTTGAATAAACATAAAGCACGGCTTAATACCGTGGACAGAATACACACGACAGTGGGGCTGCTCTCCTATTTACGTGTGGGATATATTTGTGTAAAAGCCATTTGATTTAATAATGACAACAACTTCATGAATGAACTGAAACCATGAAACAATTTCGAAACAATATTGACATGAGACATAACACAAATCATTAGTGTTATTTCTAAAAAACAAGCTTTGTAAAGCAAAGTGGCTAACCTGCTTGGACAAATGTGGTCGACGAGGCCATACAAAAAAAGGTACAAATTGAGTTGGGCTGCGAAAACCAAACTAGGACCTATATATAGTAAAGTAATTACAACGATGGTATACAGGGGTTAAAAGCGCAATGGAAATGGTCAATAATAAGGTACTGATTTTATCTCCTCGATATTTATCATCGGGGTCATTCTGTTTCGTGAGGTAAACAGATAATCTAGTCACGATTGAGCTTTACTAAAAATGACAAAGTTGTGTCATTATTTAATGGCGTTTTCGAAGGGGGTAGCCTATAAGTTTCCACGGTACAGGTATATACATGTAGATTATCTTAGAAGGCGTAGACTCACTCAAATGCAATCCTGATGGTATTCCTAGAACAAGTTTGCAAACAACCTACCAGGTTTTAATTATCATCTTTCCCGCAGAGCAGATAATTAATACTTAAGCTCCAAAATCGGCTGGTGGAATTATTGTGAAGCCACTAAAGCAGGTTGTAATTATTACAAATCGTGACGAGCATGCTGTAATAAGCACAAGCCCCAAGAACAGTCTATAATAACCACAAGCTCCAAGAACAGGCTGTAATAAGCACAAGCACAAATCCCAAGCTGTTATAATCACAAGCTGAAAGAGTAGTTTGTTACAACTACAAACTCTAAGAACATGTTACAATAAGCACAAGCCCCAATAGCAGGTTTTAATAATCACAAGCCCCAATAGCAGGTTTTAATAATCACAAGCCCCAATAGCAGGTTTTAATAATCACAAGCCCCAATAGCAGTTTTTAATAATCACAAGCCCCAATAGCAGGTTTTAATAATCACAAGCCCCAATAGGTGGTTTTGATAATCACAAGCCCCAATAACTGTTGTAAGATATTGTTATAATCCACAAGTGTTGGGGTAAATTACTATTAAATATTGTTATTATCCAGAACTGTAGGGGTAAGTAATGTGAGGTATTGATATATCACAACTGTTGTGGTAAACTACTGTACAGTTTTGTTTTAATCCACAACTGTTGTAAAGTATTATTATAATCCACAACTTCACTTACTGTAAAGTATTATTGTATTCTAAAGATGTTGAGGTTGTAACTATGAAGCATTGTTATAATCCACAACTGTTGAGGCGAATTGCTGTAAAATGTACAAATATAAGGCTACAATTGGTGGGGACATCTATGATAGGCAATTATGGATTAATGAGGAAAGCATTTCTATTAGTGGTTATCAGTTGACAGTTACTACGATAAGCAACATCTGTTTAATAGTGGTATCGATATATTTACTAAATACGCCAAACGATAGCTATATTTCTACATGTCGTCTATGTAAACTCAAAGGTTCCGTTTTTATTCAGATATTGTTATCAAGCACTGGTTTGTACAGAATTAAAGAGCTATTGAAACAAGTCATTCTAAAATAAGCTTAACATAACACAATTCTACGTTTATGTTTATTATCGGACAACGTTTCAGTGCAGGTACTAACACCTTCCTAAAATAAGCTTAGTTTCAATGAACGCAGCCGTCTGGCTAAGGGTAGATTGTTTGAAGAGTGGCAATGCTGTCTTTGCTTAGCACTACATGTAAATTAACTTTCCAACATTATGGAAACGCTTCACATCTTGGTTGTGCTAGTGTCAATTATTGTTGGAATGCACCGCCTTCATGTAAGTGAAATACACTTAAGGACGGTGTAAAACACCAATCAATCAATGAATCAACCAATGAACGCAAGGTTAAAGTTAATGGATCATTGCGAGGCTATCGTTGGTTATTGAGAGGTTTGCTTTGAGTCTGTAGATATACCTATATAAATTAGTAATAACAAATCCAATAGGCAAAACAAGCAACTTGGGTGTGTTAAAGCAATAGTGATATATAGGTGTTTAAGCAGAAGTAGAGAACATATAATTAAAATATATCGTGGTGTAGGCTGGGAGTATAACCAGCTGGAAATATTTATAAGTTTGTGGAGGGCTGTGGGTATGAAGAAATTCTGATCCGTGTGGAGTTTGGCCTTCAGGCGGTGGATTTGGATAGCTGCCATACGTTTCCTAGTTGTAGTATATAGGTATATTGGATTTAGTGGGTTTGATGGTGTCGTACCGTGACGAGTTTTTTGGGTTGGTTTCCAGGTGGCCGAACAGAGCAAATTTATCAGTATCAGAAACATATGCCCTGGCTTTCTCTTATCTAGGTCGGCAGGTTTCCAGGATATACTGCTGTGTGGGTGCAGAATTCTCAAGATAGACACAGTCTGCGAGTTTGGAGATTGTCTATGAGGGGTTTCCTGTCAATGAACATCAGAAAATACACATAATCTTGAAGCTTGGGGTTGTCCTTGAGAGTGTTCCTGTCAATGAGTACCACAAAATAGACACAGTCTTGGAGCTTGAAGTTGTGGGTGTTTCTATCAGTGAACACCACAAGATAGACATAATCTTCAATGTTTAGAGTTTGTCGTTGTGGGTTTTCCTGTCAGTGAACACCACAAGATAGAGACAGTCTTCGAGTTTGGGGGGTGGCCTTGAGAGTTTACCTGTCAGTGAACATCACAAGATGAACATAATCTTCGAGTTTAGAGTTTGTCGTTGAGCGGTTTCCTGTCAGTGAACACCACAAGATAAACACAGTCCTAGAACCAGGAGGTTGTCCTTGTGAACACAACAAGATAGACACAGTCTTCGAGCTTAGAGGTTATACGTGTGTGTTGTCCTGTCAATGAACACCACGAAATAAACAGTATTCGAGTCTGGAGGTTGTCCTTGTGTGTTTTCACGACAGTGAACACCACAAGATAGACACAGTCATGGAGCTTTGAGGTTGTCCTAGTGTGTTTTCCTGTCAGTGGACTGAACACCACAAGCTTTCAAAGGCCTTTAATTTGGTTGTTCATGTTAACTATGAATGAAATGGTGATGATTTGGGCTAGGAAAACCAAGCGGTTCATCGTTATTTAATATATATAGATTCACTATAACAGCGGTCTCTCTGCTATATATACTCAGTCAAAAAAGAAAATCCAAAAATAACATGATATGCAAATAGTTTATTATATTTTCGAGCCATGAATTTAGCAGTATTCTTTTAATACTTTAAGTTTTAAGCGACATTTAGAAGTAGAGTAACATAATTATACTATTTCTGAGTAACCACTTCTTATTTTGTCATAGAACACAACGTTTCGATACATATGCCTGTATCTTCATCAGGTGTAAAATTGACTCAAGAAAAATAGGAGAGGTGAAGCTATATAACAGTATGATAAAGTAGTTAAATAAACAAGGACTAATCCTTTTAATACTATATAATAACATACTTATTGATATTCTTGTTTTCCACAGGCGAGCATCAGTGGCTGTTCCAAACTGGTCAAATTCCAATACATTGTAGTAAGTATTTTTGTTTATTAGTAGCAATCTGTCAACTATATTTCGATAGAGAGATGTTAGGAGAAACTTCACGAGTCAGTATTTGGGTTTTCTTTTTTGAAGTCGGTGGTTCGTATGAGAAATTTGTTTGCTTATATATTTGTTGCTACCCTTGCTTCACATCCCCGCTACATTATCCGCGTATATAAAATAATTCGTAAATTGCAGTTTTTAGATCAATGGTTAGGATATGCCAAACTTTCGTTTCCGGAGCCTATCTTGAGAAGTGTTCAATATTTGAAAACCAAACATGAAATGTTATAATCAAGTAGGCCTACTGTTGTTGTGCACTTTACAATTTTGTCTTCTACAGTACGTTACTAATTTACATATTGCAGTTTTCACGGTCAAAGTTTAAGATATGTCTATCTTCGCAATCATTATATAATTATTTGATAATGCCCAGTTAATTAAGTTGATACACAATGTAAGTGTGTTGTGAATTCCGTTGAAACATAGGGTAAGTTTGGTGTTTATTCAGTTGATACTTAGTGTCAGTGTGCTGTCAATTCAGTTACTACATTGTGTAAGTGTGTTTGCTAACTCAGTTGATACACAGTGTAAGTGTGATGTTAATTCAGATGATACACAGTTGGTAATTCCGTTGATACATAAGTGAACTCACTTATGCTGCTTTTCCTCCGTAAAAGAAGAGCGGATAACTGTTGATGTCATAATCACAGAACTGAGTAACCCCCCCTTTACGCTCACACACTATTCCCCATTAATCCTTCTCTGTAATAAATCAGTAATATTATACAGGATAACATTTATGAGAAATGAGTTAAAGCAACGAATGATTTGTCTGTGTCAAATTTAAGTACTCATTCATTAAATAACAACATTATTAAATGAGTTATATTTGAGCGTCAACGCTTCCACACTGACCAATTCTATCCCCCGTAAATGCCAGTCACTGAACAGAATAGCTTAATTATGTTTTGTTTACAATTGTGGGATGAGCTACAAGTTAATATATTATGATAGCCCACAATTCTTATAGCCATATAATTCTGATAGACCCAATAATCTGATAGACCAACAATTATGATAGCCAAGCAATTCATAATATATATATATTAATTTGAAGATATATCGAATCATTAGCCCGTCGTCGGTGGATAAAAACTCAATTCTTTTGCTTATATAAATGTACAGTATAAATGAGATATATGCTATTCATGGCAAATTCCAAGTTAGATAGACGCCCACAGATTGTCGTGCGTTAAATTTATGACGCATATAGTATACACAACGCTTCCTTGTGGTCTTTTCATAGAATTGCTATAAAAAGGAAAGGCAGTTTATAATAGAATACATTCTAATAATAATCTAATGTCATCACGGGAGTTTTTACTTGGTAAGCCATTCCACACATTCGCTGACATTATGTTACGTGGAATTTATAATGCCGGAAGCGCAATAATTGTCTCGCAAAATGGAACACGGGTATCCAAAGTTAAGATGGATCTTCTCTGTTTTGCGGTCATCGGCATCTCGTCCAGTGATATTCATAGAGATATTTATTGTGATGTTAATTTTGTTTTTTTGTAACTCATTTTGATATCCATTGCAATATTCATTGTGATATTTACTATGATATCCATTGCGATATCCATTGTGATATTTACTATAATATCCATTGCGATATTTATTGTGATAT
>JARFOD010023791.1:0-10872 GCA_031763545.1 Mopalia muscosa
CGATATGCTGTAGTTAGGTTTGGATGGTAAGGTTTAAACATGACATGATAAATTGCTAAAAAATGTTAGTGAAAGACAATTTGATTCAGAGTCTACCATGACCTTGTCAGCCATGACATCAGGTTCTGGCCAGCAAAATGTTCAAGGTCAGTATTTCTTCTGATTAGGACTGCTATTCAACAAGACAATGTGTTCTTTATTACGAAGTAAGAATTAGGAACGAATTATTCTTGTGTCTGTGTATTACGGTAATTATTCCATCTGTAGACTATTTTAGACCGATCGGAAACAGACAAGATAGCGACAGTAGGTCTGGCTGCAACAGAATCTTCAAAGGAAATAAAATTACCACAATGAAATTATTTCCGTGTTGCTAACACCACAGTCAATAACATCAGCTAAACTCGTTAGCATCTGTTAAACCCTGTAAAATCAGTCAGTATATACTAAATCATGCACTCATATGAACACAGCATGCTTAATAACCAATGGTTAAGAATTGAAAGGCAATCATTTTAATTACTGCTTAATAGGATTGATGTCATCTCTTTAATTTATTAACATTTCCCTGAAGCTGTTAACTTCAGATTAAAGAAACTAAAACAATAAATGCTCAAAGGATCAACCTAAGATTTACCTGAGGATTGGGCCGAGACAAAGAAATGACACAATTGTTTCTCAATAGTCTGGGGCAAGGTATTTTATTTCAGGAGAAATCTACCTCAAAAGTCTCTTTCCAGTTCACTTTAATATATTTTATTATCCCTATGTACGAGAGGTAAAGATTGCAATTCTGAGTAAAACGGCCGATATGTTTGCAATGATAAATAAATTTAATTGTGTTTCAATAAGTTTTGTTATTTATAATTATGATAACATATTTTTTTATTCAAAGAAGTTGAGTGAGTTTACAAGAAATATGTTTTACACAAACAGATAAAAAATTATGAAAGAGTGTAACTATTACATATAGTAAAAATGAGTAATATAGATCCTAACCATAATTTTTACATGGCTATTCGTACATTACCGTACTATGTTTATTTATTTATTTTTTTTCATTTAGATATATTTTGTAAATAGATACAGGTGAATAAAATAGATACAATAAATGCTTCCTGTACACAGGCCTATAGGAATTGAGGCTTCCACTGCTAGTTATTTATAAATGCTCCATATCAAAAGTCGGATGGAAAAATATTAAAATAGACCATATGTATATAGTTTATGCCAGCTATAACAGATAATGAAAAAGCCAGTTTTAGAGCCTGATATATTAAGTCGATGAATCAGTTAAATGGGTAGCATCAATATCGGAAGTAAGCCCCAGAAAACAAACATCAAAGTAACTGTCTGCTTTCCACTTGCTGATTTACACATCCTGTATTTGACCGGACAAACCCCGCACCGGTGAATACACAAGGGCCAGTAATACTCTCCCATCTATGGAGAGCGCACCCTTAAGCAGATCACATGCCACTAACTAAGCCCTAGAGCGAAATGTCCCCCACTCCAATGGCTTCATCTACAAGCCAGGATCTCTCCTCCCATGTCTTTGATGTGGAGTGCTAAATGCTGCAACAAGCTCAAATGACAACAGCTGTTTCCAAGCCAACCAAGGAATCTGCCTTGGTGGTATATAACGGTTTATGCATGATACTCTCTTAGAGTACGGTCAAATTTGGCACAGGGTGGGGTGGGAAGGGTTGGTGGTGTGTCCCACTTCAGTATCATCCCGTCATCCTGCTTTCAATTCTCAGATTCATTAAATTCATAGGAACAATTGTTAGGGTCCTAAAAGAAACAATTAAATTAAAATGTAACAAAAAATATTTTTTTAACAAATTTGGTGTTAAAGTGGACACTGTTGATTAGTTTAAAAAACCAGAACTGTAACAAAAGAAAACTAAATCCATGCTAGATAAGACAGTTGTTGCTTTTTACGAGTGTCTTTACCTGTATTTCTTTAAAAAACATGTCTCTTTCAATTTTTAATTTAATCAAGATTACAAAATTTTGAACAGGTAGATAAATTTAAAATTCTGATCAGATATTCTGGTAGTTAAGTTAGTCTTGTACAGTATCAAAATATTCCGGACATGTTTCTGTGGTAACAATGAAATCTAGTGTGAGCCCATCGTCTCGATCAATCAGCCGATTTACAGCTGCCAACTCCTGCTACACAGGTTCCCAGAGCCATTTCAAGCTCCCTATAAAATCACCCCGTAAGCCGATTAAAATGCAATCCACGTAAAATCACCCATAAAACACAAGTATATCTTCCGGTTGTGTCCACCAATCATGAAAGGTCAACCGAAGAAATAGTGATTTTTCAGAGGAATCTTTGGTTTTCCCAATAGGATTAAAATGTTCTTGATAAAGTCAAATAGTCAACCAGCAAGAAACTTGGCGCCAACATATGCAAGAACAAACAATAATAAAAACATTACATTTATTTAATGGGAAATGTGCTGCCTTGCTTTTTGAAGCAGAATATCAGTATTAAGCTTACATGAGGTGAAAATTTACAGAAGAACACCATAACGAACAATACTGGTTTTAATTTATAGTTTCTCTATCATTGTTGAAATAAAAAATATGTTTTCATTTGTTTGCAGTGCTGTCCTTGTTGGTGCAGTCATGTTGTCTATAGTTACCCCTATCAGTTTGTTCTCCTCCTTCTCCTCCTCTCCTCTTGCTTCTTCTCTTTTCCTCTTCTTCCCTCCACCTCCCTCTGTTCTCTCCTCTCTCCTCTCTTTTGTGAAGCAATTATGTTCTGTTCAAAATGTAATTATGTT
This sequence comes from Mopalia muscosa, assembly GCA_031763545.1. Classification (NCBI taxonomy): domain Eukaryota; kingdom Metazoa; phylum Mollusca; class Polyplacophora; order Chitonida; family Mopaliidae; genus Mopalia; species Mopalia muscosa. Next base: position 2,799 of record JARFOD010023791.1, read on the forward strand.
TTCAAGCTAAATATGTACTATACAATGTTTATGTTGTCTGTTGATCAATCTTATATTCTTAAATGTTATAGTACTATAAAAAAAATGTATGTCGATGAATCTAATTATATTCTTAAATGTTATATTTTGTTGTGTGTTTCAGAACATTCCTCCCTCACAGCTCCAGTTTTCTGTCCGTTCAACGGAAGACCTCAACTATGTTTATTACCAGGTAGGCTCTATTTCAAGTACAATTATCAGCATTATATATGCAGTCAGTCTAGTTTTTGTAGTTTCACATTTTTGTACTGGACCAAATTGTTTTAAACAAGTGTAAAATTTTGCGGTCATGGCCTCCACTTCATTGTAGCCATTTTTATGTAAACATTGTTAGCATGACTCCAGTCACCCCTGGAAAAAATGTAAAATTTATCGCAAACACTAATTTTCAGGTTAAAAATGTCTCATCAGATTCTACATACGGGGAATACGCTTTGAAAAAAATCTTAAACTTCATCTTCTATATGTTTGACTCAATTCATTTTTGGGGTTTGACATCCATATTGGAGTGGATTTAATAAATAAAATAAAAAATTTAAATTTATTTTAAATGTCACCAGACATAGGATTTCTCGTGACCGTGGTTGGCATGGTCGTGTGATTTTCCAGCAGTGACTCCAGTGTCTTTGTCCCTGAAACATTACACACTTTTCAGGGTGGTTTTTACAAGGTTTCCCACAGTAATTAGGCAAGGAACAGTGAGAGTGGACAATCCGTTGTTATAGAAGTGAAATACCCATGAGTACGACGCTAAACTCCAATCAAAACAAAAATAGCCATTTTTAGAAAACATTTGTCTTTTCTATAGAGATTTTGTCCCAGGGTAAATTATAAAACATTTTTTTGGCTAGCATGCTACATGTTTTGACCTTGACCAAATTTCAGGTTAGAAGGATCAGGCTCAAAGGCCTAGCCATTTTTAGTAAACGTTTACCATTCCTAGAATGTATAGCTATTATTTCAGTGGATAAATTTTCTTTAAGTTATTTTTACAGAAAACTTTCCCTTACAAAAAACTCCTATAGGATCTTGGAAATCCCATAGGATAATAATCAATCCTATGGGATTTCGTAAATCCTATAGAATTCCATAGAAAAATCTTTTGTCAAAAATCCTAGAGGATCCGATAGGATATTTCGGTAAAGGTTTGTCATTCCTTGTTTTGAGTTTTTCCTGGGTTATGGGTGCTTTATGAAGAGTTTGTTTCTCAGCATGGGATTGGTCCATCTTGTATCAAAGTTTAAACACAGCTCTGTTAAAAATTTGTCTTGAACAATTTCTTTTTCAACTTTGCCATCATTATACTTATAGTGATTATCACTAGAGTTGATTTTCACTCAACTTTTATACAAGGTGTCATTTTAAATTATGATGAACATTCTAAAATGTGTTGGTTAAAGGATCAATAAATTTGTTTATGAATATATTTGAACATACATGTAGTTTTGATGCCTCTTTTATTTTAGTGTTTAATATGTGTACTTTTTATTATCATGAAATATTTCCACATATATACTTGTTTAATGCATCATCAACTTTCCTTATTTATCTGCCCTCTGGTCGGGTTTAGTTTGTTCGGAGAGTAGCAATGCTGTCTTTACTTAGCTCTGCAGGGAAATTACCTTTCAAACAGTATCAAACTATTTCAGAATTTCACATTTGATGGGTGTGCTGGATTGCTGGTGCCAATTATCGTTAGAATGCACCATCGTCATTTAAGTGAAATAACCTTAAGCAGGGCATTAAACATGAATCAATTATTCTCTTTCTCACTATTTTCTCATATATTGTTTTATTGTAAAGTTATACAATTTCCCTTCTAGATTTATAAATGTATCTCTGTAGCTCAGTCGGTAGAGTGTTGGGCCTGTAACCCAAAGGTCCCAGGTTCAAATCCCGGTGGAGGCAACCAAATTTTTCTCTCTTCATTTATTTAAAATATAAATGTATCTTTTCCCAGGTATTGTCCAAAAAAGGAGTTAAGGCATCAGGTCGACAAAATCTGCCTAGTCCTGGTAAAGATGTCACTATTGTTGTCGGAGCCTCATCAGCTTTTGCTCCCAGTGCTACCATTCTCGTTTATTACATCAACTCGGGCAATGAAGTTATCGCAGCATCTCAGCGTTTTAATGTACCACTCACTTTAAACAACCAGGTGTGTATAGAGATTTTATTTGTCCATAAATGCTGTTCCTAATTTGTTAAAGAGACAATTTTGCCCACAATTGCAGTTGTTGTGATTTTATGTAGTATTAAAGTTTGTTCTTATTTGGAAACAATGCCATTAAATAACATTTTTTTGTAGCTTAGTTTAAAGGAAACCAAAGAAATCCTGTATTAACTGGTGGACAGTGTGAGCGTCTACAGAAGCCTTGATAAACCCTTTGATGTCACTTTTGTTTATAAGGGCTAACAATTAAAAGCGATTAGAAGTGGGGTCAGACAAGTTGAATTTCCACTCCTTCGTTTGAAATGTGCCCTCTTGCAGTTTGTTTGGAGTGTTGCAATTCTTGTGTTTATTCTGCACTGGAGGAAGATAAACTTTCCAACTTTATCAAAACACTTCCATTTTATAGTTACGGTAGTGTCAATTATTGTTGACACAAATATCCTTCAGCATGATGTAAAACACCAATCAACCAATTGTTTGGATTTTTTCTTTTTTTTTTAAGTATATTTAAATCCATTATTTTGAACTATCGTTAAAGCAGTGGTCAGTGAAATAAATGTAAAATTTCTAACTTCCGCTTCTCAAGAAAAAGTAAATTTTGTAATAACGCAAAGATAGTTTATTTTTGCTGACCATTGGTTCTTTACAAATATAGAGATGAAGAATTTCTGCAACAAACCTGATCAGAAGGGGGACACTTTGACTGATTGCTATACAAGAGAAATAATAAGAGCTTTGTGATTGGGCAACTTTGCAGCATATACATTGTGCTATTGGTAATGACTTATACAAAAAATCAGCAGGCTGACGAGATTTAACAAAGTAACTTATAAACTAAAAATGGTTCGATATGTTCTTTCATTCGTCCCAAAACATTCTCACTTGTACAAAAAAAAACTTTACGAAAATTTTCTGCTTCAATAATGCTGATTGAGACTTGTTTTAGTTATGGCTGTAAGAGTTGTGTTCCCTTGTTTCTCTGTAGACAATGATATCAATATGTTTTTGTTTTGCTACCTGATTGTTATAGAATAAAGGAAGATAAACAAAGATACCCTTTCTTTTTTAAATCATGTATCCGATTTTAATCTGCATTAGAGTGCATATTTGATATTTTTTGGATTTCATATCCAGACTTCAGCCAAATGACGTCTTTTTTAACATCTGTTTTGATAATGTTTAACCTCCAAAAAGTGTTTTCGTATACTAGTAAGTCACATGAAGTGGCTCTGGCAATCGCAGGGGTAGTTTTTATGAGATTTCCTCACTATTTTTCACTTAATAAAGCGGGGTAAGTGGACAATCGGTCGTCATATGAAGTGAAATACCCTTGAGTACAACGTTAAACCCCAATCCAATAAACAAACGGAAGTTGTTGTCATTACGTTTACCTGAATGATTTATTGTCACATTGGTATTCTGAAATCATATGAATCTGTACATGTAAACATGTTGACAGGATCTTCAAATACAATTCAAATTAAATGAGCAATTAAATATTATTGCGCATAGGTAGGTTGTTTACTCTTTACTTTATAGTCCTGTTTATATTCTGTAACACAGCAGTTTTATTCTACGGAATTACAATACAAGAGATTATCCATGAATTTAGTTATGATTATCTGTGTGAGAGTATGATGACAAGATTGACACATCACCTAAGAACATTGAATTTTTGTCAGCCGAGGCCCGCGGCCGTGGCTCAGTGGTAGTGACTGCGCTTCTTAAACTGAGCCTGCTTCGTTTTACCGTGAACATGATGAAGTCCGAGTTAAGGCAGATAGAAATAATCTGGCACATTATACCCCACTGTCATAGCATCCCAAATCCAACTTTTGCTCAGGTATATGTTGTGGCTCCGGCAATCGCAGGGGTGGTTTATACAAGGTTTCCTCCTGGTTTTCCACTGAATAAGGCTGTGTACAGTGTGAAGTGGACAATATAAGTGAAATACCCTTGAGTACGACATTAAACACCAATCAAACAAACAAATCATCAGTCAGCCAGCTGGTCTTTAGAAAAATTTGTAAGTGTCAAATGACCCAACTGGTAAAGTCCCATAGTGGACAAACTGATAAAAAATAAATATTTTATTGTCATTTGTTTGCCTGTTTTATTACATTCATTTTGCTTGCATTGCCTTCAGATGTCCATGACATGGGATCAAGACACGAGGAGAGTGAATGAAGAAGCTCGTCTGACAGTACAAGCTGATGCGCAATCATTTGTCGCTGTGGGCGCTGTGGATCAAAGTGTACTTCTCCTTGGAGAATCTAATGACATCACCTTGGACCGGGTGCGTTTTTTTGTTGTTTTTTTAAGTAAACAATCAAACAACCAATGTGACACCCATTTTTTTTATCTGGTGAATTGACTTCAGTATTGTATATACCATGTATATAAAAGTATGAAAATTCAGTCACACTTCCATCTCACTCTGCATTTTTTTGTTAATTTTTACCAGATCACAGAAGAGTTGGAAAGCTATGATAGGAAGAAGATTGATGATTGTTGCGGACCAATACCCTTCCAGGGCGGAAGAGGCAAACGGAGTATATGGTTTCCGTTCTTTACAGCATCTGACACAGCCAAAGTTATTGAGGTAAGAGACCATTCCCCCCCTTTTTTTGACTAGATTATGGACAGCTTTTGCCCTCAATAAACCGATATACATGTGATATATATCATTTGCAGGGCACTTTTATCCTCTACTAGAAATTATCTGTGATACTTCACATTGTTAACCTCCAATTGTTAAGAACAGTTTTCCCAGGCTGTATTTGCTGTGCTTGGAGGAACATTATATTTATAACCCAGCAGCATAGTGTTAGCCAGAGGGTGTCTCAGTGCCTAGTAGACACCCAAGAAGCCATTTGAGATACCAGTTTTCAGTCAAATTTAACATTGGAAAAATAGTGGAACAGTAAAATGAAACCCCCTGTTTTAGTCAAGTTTAGCATTGAAAAATAAGGGAACAGTAAAATGAGACACCCTGTTTCAGTCAAATTTAACATGGAAAAATAAGGGAACAGTAAAATGAGACACCCTGTTTCAGTCAAATTTAACATGGAAAAATAGGGGAACAGTAAAATGAGGCACTCGGTTTTAGTCAAATTCAACATGGGAAAGATAGGGGAACAGTAAAATGAGACACCCTGTTTCAGTCAAATTTAACATGGGAAAGATAGGGGAACAGTAAAATGAGACACCCTGTTTCAGTCAAATTTAACATGGGAAAGATAGGGAACAGTAAAATGAGACACTCAGTTTTAGTCAAATTTAACATGGGAAAGATAGGGGAACAGTAAACTGAGACACCCTGTTTTAGTCAAATTTAACATGGAAAAATAGGGGAATAGTAAAATGAGGCACTCGGTTTTAGTCAAATTCAACATGGGAAAGATAGGGGTACAGTAAAATGAGACACCCTGTTTCAGTCAAATTTAACATGGGAAAGATAGGGGTACAGTAAAATAAAACACTCGGTTTTAGCCAAATTTAACATGGAAAAATAGGGGAACAGTAAAATGAGACACCCTGTTTTTTTAAAATGAGAAATCTTTTTTGTGAAAAAATGGTGATTTGAGACACCGTTTCATGTTTTTTGGGCTAATACTGTGCACCGCAGAAACAGCTCACATTTTATACTTGTGTAAGTGTGGCATTTTATTGTTGAAGGACATTGTTTTATAGGTGTAGTACCCTTGAGTGCCCAGTTAAGATTAATCAAACTACCAAATGTATAAATGTAACGGAAAAAAAGATATACATGTATTCTGTATGCATAATCGTTTTCTGTTTATACTTCCAGAGTGCAGGTCTGGTCTATATGACTGATGCAAATGTTTACAGGGAGGATCAATTTAATGGTAAAGTATTTATTTTATTTCCAATCAATTGGATTTACTTGATTTTTTGTCAAATGCATTTTATCAGTAGGCCAATGTTTCCAAGTTATTTTGTTGTTTTTTTTTGTAGCTGTTTAAATTGGTGTCAATTCAGAATATTTTGCCAAATGTTTTGCTTTCAGGTGCATTTAAATTATCACATTTGACTGTATACCATATCAATTTATTCACCTTAACTGCTAGATGTTTTTTTTGGATTAATTTAAGAGCATAAGATTTTTGGTTTCAGTTCATTGAGAAACTTATAATTTATGTGATGATTTGTTCATTTATTCCCAGTTAACTTTGATTTCAGTTAACTTTGATTTCAGGGAGTTATGCACTTGAATAAATACTTTATTTTTGTTGTCTAAAGAATTGTCTCCAAAGTTATTGCAGCTCCCTTTTGTACATGGTCTAGGAACAAGTCGTTTTTTTTTTTACTGTTTTGAATTGAGCTAGCTGGAATCATGCCCTGCAAATAAAAAAAAAACTTTGCCCCAGACAGGTTGTTAAAATCAAAATTGTTTTTATCAGCTGAACATTATATCAGTAATGCAGGATTAGAGCCTGGCCTCCAATATGGCATCTAGTCCAATAAAGCCTTTTTAAGGCACTGACCATTGTTAAAAATCTGGCCATAGGAATTTGATATCCTAAATAATTTAAGAGAAATACAGCTTGTGAGTCAAATCATGTGATCAACTAAAATTCATAATTCACTCCATTTTGGGGTTTCCTCGATGATTCTTTCGACATGTACTTCTAGCATAAAAGGAAAGTTAAAAAGATGACTAGTCTCCCCTCCAATCCTACAGTTGCATTCAGTAAGAACACAATACATGGCTCTGAGTCTCCCTTCCAAACCTACAGTTACATTCAGTAAGAACACAATACATGGCTCTGAGTTTCCCTTCCAATCCTACAGTTGCCTTCAGTAAGAACACAATACATGGCTGAGTCTCCCTTCCAATCCTACAGTTACATTCAATAAGAACACAATACATGGCTCTGAGTCTCCCTTCCAATCCTACAGTTGCCTTCAGTAAGAACACAATACATGGCTCTGAGTCTCCCTTCCAATCCTACAGTTACCTTCAGTAAGAACACAATACATGGCTCTGAGTCTCCCTTCCAATCCTACAGTTACATTCAGTAAGAACACAATACATAGCTCTGAATCTCCCTTCCAATCCTACAGTTACATTCAGTAAAAACACAATACATGGCTCTGAATCTCCCTTCCAATCCTACAGTTACATTCAGTAAGAACACAATACATGGCTCTGAATGATCGATATTAAAAACATAGTGAGAGAGTGTGGACAACTAGCCGGAAGTCCAGTACCAGGGAATGAGACTTGATTGCACTATGCCCGGTTCTAGGCATGTTATAATTTACCCTAATGTGTGAGATTGGTTGTGGGTTTACTGTCCATGTGCATTGATTATATCACCGGTTCTCCTTTTAAATGGCTTAGTCAAAATAAATAAAAATGTATAATTTACATGCCATTATTTTTTTGTTTTAATTTAAGTCTTATGCTTTCCATAGAACTTTCTTTTGTTGCAGAATAACATCTGTGTAAAACATGTTAAACAGTTATTTTATTTCAGGAATTTTTTTAAAGCTACAAAATTGGTATAAAGGGATTGCAAGAATTTTATACTCATGTGACATCATTTTTTTAATATAAATTAGCTTTTAAAAAAAGAAGAAATATCTATAATTCTAATATTATGTAGTACGTGTTAAAGTTTCAATATTTAAAGTGAGTTTTACAATCTTCAAAATTAACAAAATGTTAACCAAAAAAATTAAATATATTTAATTTATCAATTTAAAAACTTAATGCATTTATTTGATGACATGCAGTAAACAAAGAAAAACTTTATTAAATTTGTTTGTGGATTCATCCGAAAATCTCCAACAACAACTTAAAGAGTTGAATTAAGGATACAAAGAAAAATCACTCCC
>JARFOD010023802.1:0-10871 GCA_031763545.1 Mopalia muscosa
ATCAGCTTCCTGTTTCCCTTTAGCTCTGAGAACACCAGGGCAACAGAAAGCTCCTCTTTTCTCGACTCTTACGATCGTCCGAGTAAGCCGAGGGAGTATTCTGCAGGACTGGCCAACCCGCTCCCTCACAGGGCTCCATATTAGATGAGACCTTACTACAACTTGAAGCTCTTTGTCTAATCCATTATTAATGATTTCATCTGGTGTAACCTTTCGAGCAACAAGCCCCTGATTGTGAAAGGGGCGAATCTCAGCCCATCCATAATAATTTCTTTGTTTCCCATAAAGTACCTAACCAAAATATTAAGACATGACTTAGAAAAAAGAACAACATCCGCAACCCAAAAGCAGGGGTTATTTTAAAAATTAAATGCACTGCCATTAAATAAGTGAATTAGCCAGTAGTAAATTCTACAATAATAAGAACATGTATACACCCCTGGAAAAAATGTAAAATTTCTCGTGACCACTAATTTTCCGGTTAAAAATTTCTCACAAGATTCTACATACATGTACGGTGAATACAGTTGGAAAAAAATATTAAACATCATGTTCCGTACCATAATAGGTTTAACTTGTATGAGATTAATTCAACTTTTTTTGTTTGACATCGATATTGAAGTAGGTTTTATAAAATATTGTAGTAAGTTTTATAAAAAATAATAATACGAAATTGAAAAAAAAAAAATTCTCACTAGACATAGGATTTCATGCGACTGTGGATCGCAGGATTTTTCAGTTGTGCATGTATACATTTTTTTATTTAGACATTTAAAAGTGTTTTTTATGTTTTAACTTAAAAAAAAATAATGCCTACCTACCTACAACCACTTCTTTATCTTATTGTTATGGGAAACAAATATATTATTTGGACAGCCTTACCTTTGTCCGAAAACGCATGATTTTTCCGCCTGTGTGCCCGTAGTTGGTATCGGCTTGGGAAGGTTTCCTGGCATGAATGACAGCTGTGCAATATTGTTGTATCTGGATATTTCCTGTAAAGGACGTGAGGGACCGTAAACTCTGCAGGTGGGCAGGTAATAGGGCGGTAATTAGCAGAATCAGAAAGAGGTACAATCATCTGGTCTCCTACAATGACAAATACAGAATTCAATTTTTTTTTAAAATTTTTTTATTAAATATATTTATTGGCATAAGACATACATTAAGTTGAAAGCTTATATTGTATGTATCAAATTATAAAATTATCATAATATTTTTGGATTCAATTACATTATTGTAACTAAAACATTTTAATAACGATTATGTAGTAGGGTGAAATAATAGTAGAATGAACTTATTCAGTGGAATACAGAGTTTGCTTGTTTGATTGGTGTTTAATGTCGTACTCAAGGGTATTTCACTTATAAGACAACGGATTGTCCGCTTCACACTGTTTCTAACTTATTACGGTGGAAAACTGAGAGGAAACCTTGTATCAAACACCCCAGTGATTGCCGGAGCCTCATCATGTGACTCACTCATGAGTCTCAGATGGACTCGATCCATTAAGTAAGTGAAGAAGTCAACAGCACGGCCTTCAATAACAATGCGTCAAATGTAAATTGTTTCAGACACAATTCCTGTATGGAACAAATTCAAACAAAAGAGCTTTAATTTGATTAATTGAATAAAACAAATTAATAATCCCTAAATACCTAACTCTTGTTACAGGAAACAAATATATTATATTGGATGGTCTATACAATGGCATATACTCAGGCCTTTGCTGTAATCTTTTCTGGCATAACCTTTAAATCGATCCTCTAAAATTTTGTGAGATTCCCTGGTTTTCTGATTTTTTAAATACATAAATGTGCATTTGTGAAAAATAAAGCAAAATTGCTTTAAAGTACAATCGTCATTGATTATTGGATGACAAAATTTGTCAAAATCAGTAGCAAAATGCGAATTTAGAGGGAAACTGCAAACAATTTGGGAAACCTATAAATCGGTCCTCCTAAATTGAGTTTGCATAACCACTGGGAAACCCCATTCTGTTCATTCTATCCAACAGTACAGGCCTGCCTTAGCAGAATAGCCAGAGGGTGTTTGCTTAATGGGTTTAGTGTCATATTTCAGGGAGTTCAATCATATGATAGTGTGCCAGCCTTATTGGTTTGTGAAACCACATTTAATGTCACTGGAAACAACAAAAATGAAAATCCAAAGACACAATACATGTTGGAAAAAAAAGCCTTTTTACAATACATGAACACATGTCATGGGCTGTTTTGTTTTTTTACAATGGCGTATACATGTGTGACAGTGACTTTTTATTTGTATGGTATTCAACTCAATGATTTTCCACTCAATGGAACTAATGTCGCTTGTTGGAAAGACATTTGCCTGGAGGAAAGCCATACTTCAGTTTGGTTGGTCTAAAGTGTACCCTCGCCTTTGACAGGTGTGCTCCTCATCAATTCTATAAACCAGAGAATTCCAATCTATCAGTCGGCTAATGACCCTCAAGGTTTATGTGAAGTAATTTAAGACCACATGTGGTTTCCTCAAAATCTTATCAAATTAACTTCATGGCCTACCATTTTAAAATTGTATCACATAAACACTATTTGTTATTCAATCTGTCCTACATGTAAGTCATTTACAATGCACATAGTTTCAAAAGTGAGCTGTATATTATAGTAATAAAAATAATATTAATCATGTGATTCTGACCACATTATTTATATAATACTTATACCAGTAAAATATATAGCTTATAAAATCCCATATCACTCTACATACTGATAACAACTTTATCATTTACTCAACACTTCAATAAAAGATACATGTTACCTTAAATAAGGCTGTGTATTAAACTGTAATATAATATATGACACATTTCCCCATTTAACCCTGACACAACACACATTGTATATGTACTAAACTACAAACCTGTGAGACCAGAGGTGAAACTCTTACGATGCTTCTTGGCTGGAGATCGACCCCGTCTCCGAACTGTTTCTTGAGCAAACACAACACAGTCAGTGGAACGAGATGCCCAATAACTCCGATGTTTGTTTTTTACCACCAGAACATCATCGTCAAGTGTTTTTCTATGTATCAATGGCTTGTCATATCGATGAGGGTCATGGCGAGCTATTGAGTGAAGGGAATGCATTACTGCAGATTAGATTCTCCTGCTGTATAACACATGTGTCCCTTTATACAAATGTATATGGCTGAATCTCAGAGCTGTTGTTTTCACACAAGATCGGTTCAATTTAGCTACTGAAATATGGCTACTTGCTTACCCCCACATAATATTTCTCCTACCAGAAACCAGTTGTGGTAAACATGGTCTTCAGATCAGTGTGGCCACCATGTGGTTAACATGACTGGCAGTGTGTAGCTGGATTAGGCACCTATAGCTTTCCTCTCTGGCAGAACAGTTACAGTCCATCAGCTGATCCAGCACAACCTTGCCCCAGGGGTCCCTTCCAATGCTAGTAAACAACCAGCTTCTTAGAATACCAAGTGTAAAATAAACATATAAATATTGTTCCACACAATGCTTATCCCACAAATATATGTATTTCTAACACTGAATGTATATTGGTTGGATCTTTCTGCATGCTTATTTGTCTGAAGTACAAGGAGTACTCTTTGACCTGTTCAGTTTGATTTGTAGTATGTAGACTGAGTGGATGTATAGCTAGGTGACCACATGATTATGTTGTACTCTCTCTTCTGACAGTACTATTTACTGTTTATAGACAATCCTCCTTCTCTGGAGAGGAGAGAATTTGTCACAGCTTCCTGTCCTTAATAACAAGGTCAGCCTGTGGACAAACCTAACCAGCTCAGTCTGATTTCTCTTCAAATTAATAGTAACATTGTTGGGTAGTCCACAGGCTACTACTCTCCACATCCTGATTCAAAGTCTGCAGGAGTTAAACATATCAGAATACAATACAAATCACAGGTACCACCTGATATGACATGAAGGAATGTCCTCATTTCTCATCTTGTATAATAAACTAGCACACATGATGTCCAACATGGTTCTTCAATAGAACAGTATTGTCTAGCAATGATCTCTGCAAGGCTGCGGTATTCTGCTGAAGCTGCAGACTCCACAAGCTGACAAGTGAGTATTGATCAGCAATGGCTGCCTATAGATGGGAGTACTATGTGATGACTGATCTCAAGCCTGACTGCCTCTTTACAAATCACCCCCAGAGATTCACACCTAAATCCAGCAACATCTTATTTGTCACCTTGTCTTATTAGAAACCAATTCTTTGCCACCTGATTTTGAGAAAGCACCAACTAGAAGATGGTGTACCTCACAGAAGTGTATTTAAAACCATGCCTAAGTGATCGCTTATTGAATTATGAACTTGTTATTTGCTTTCAACACAAACCGCACTACTGAACATCTCACTTAGTGTTTCTATTTACCAGTAAATACTGCTCTCCAGCAGGTTTTATCCGGAATTCTGGCAAACCGAAATTCCACCTCAACTACACACTGGTGGACAGCATGTAGCAAAACGCTTTATTCTTGACTCGTGTCTAGGGCATTGAGTCAACTGAATAAAATATTCAATTTCCAGATCAAATTGGTTATACATAAAGTCAAGTTTACATCATTTCTCTAGAAATAGTTTCATTCGCTAAACATGTCGTTATCCGATTAGTCTCCTGTCTTACCAAAGGCTGCTCAGAATGTCACAGTTACATGTAGCTGTGATGATTCACATTTTATGGACAATTCAGTTAGCTACTTGAACAGTATTTTAGTGTTATAATTTATAAACAATGTTAACACATTATTACAACTCAAAGTGAGTCCATGAACTCTACTCACTGAGTACTACTGCTCAACCCTCCCAATTCACCTCTTTGTGCTACATGTATGTTAAGATGTGAGACAATCAACTTTAAATCAATTTTAAATTATCGAAAGGAATGAATATTTTTGGAGGTATGATTCTAATGTTTCCACATTTTTTGTAAACATGAATGTAGCCCATTATATATGTAGGAAAAAACAGCTTTGAAGGCAACAGGTTTTATTGTCATGGTGTGGACTGTGGACATGAAATGTATTACAAGTCTTTGTTGAATGGTATCACTAATAGCCCTTGGAGACTATTACAAGTTGACCAATCAGAATTTTACCCTGGAAGTATGCCAAGATAAAGCTGTCTTACATGAAAATAGCTTAAATAAGAGGAGATTACAGATTCCCAGCCAAAGAAAGTTGTGAACACTGGATAGCTTATGGCCAATCGATATGCTGATTGGTTGATACATTTAAAATAAATTCAACTAAACAGTAGTGTTCTTTTACTGCATTATTAAAGAAAAATATATAGAAAGAGATCAACATAATTGACATACATATATTGGGTGAGTATGACGCAGTGTGAGCTTTTACCTTATTCCTAGGATGTAAAGGATGACAAAATGAGGGATTTAAAATATTCCAATTGGGCAAAAGGGCCTGGCTTAAAAGGTGTCAAGTCCTCTGGGTGAGGCCATTTGTTTACAACATTATCATACAATCTTTATCTAGCAATGCAGACACATAAATTTTCAAACAAAACAAAACACTTCACATACTATTATGGTTGAGATAAACGTAGTTTAACTTTTAACTTTTGAAAACTGGAATGTCATAAAAAATTAAATATTTTCTTAAAACTGGTGTTAAATACTAACTATTGGGAAGAAATGCTGTAATCACATGTATGCAAGTTTATGCATGTAACAGCATATTGAATTGCAATTCTTTAAAATATGACACTCCTGATTAGAGACCACAGGAATGTGGTAGAACGCCGTAGGATTTGTTGCCATGAGAACGACTGACGTTGTCAATAAAATTGGATAAAGGAAGCTGAAGGCTGACAGACTTTATAAAAATAGCATCAGACTAAAAACATTCTAATGGCCAATAAACTCATGAAACACTGATTAATTAATAATTAGTGACATCAATTTGAAGCCAAATAAGCCAGCTGTAATAGAACCATCCCAAGCAAATGTCAAATACACAGCTTCTGGAAATGCTCACTAACACAAGATTGCCTTTTTAGCATCTAGACACAAACTATTAATATGTTGTTTTTTTCTCCCACATATTTCATATACATAAGTGGTGAATGAAAATTGAATAGTTTTTAAATTTGTAAGGCGGTTTTCTAGCTAAGATGACAGAATCCCCATTTTGGAAGCCACATGAAAGATCAGGTTATTTAAGCTGGCTGCAAATTTTAACATAATGAAATACTCGTTTAGGTGCGGCATCAAAAGGAACAACAAATTTCCGCTTCTATGCTTACACATTATACATTTCCAGTTTTGAATGTAACCTGAGAAATTGTGTCTGCTGCAACCACTTGTTTAAAGGGACAAAACTCTGAAAAATTACTGTAGCTATGTATGGTCTCTCATACATTTATCTGAAATTCAGAATGAATAACACACAGCTTTGTCCTGTTTCAAATTAAATTTTAAAAAACAAAACAGAAGGATTTTATTTTGGAATGAGCGACGCTATATTTTTTGATGACCATATGATGATTTAACTGCACCAGTCAATGGCATTATTTCATTCTCCTACAAAACATTGATGGATGTGAAAAAATATTTGTCAAAAAACACAACTGACATGGAAAATTATCAGTACATGTAAATGTTATGTTTTATCATTAAAATCAGATTAACAATAACTGTTAAAAGGTCAAGGACATAATGTAAAAAAAATTGTACAACGGTAACATTCAACTTAAATGGAATTAATCAAGGTTGTTTTTAAGGGCTGTCATTTATTGAAGTCTTTCAAAACTACAATTCTCTCCAAAACTGACTTGATGTTACAGATAAAGAACATAACGTCAAAATAACTGAGAGATACTGAAGCAATGCCACTTAATGTTTTGGTGCCATAGAAATGTCTAGAAGAAGACAGTTGACTTATATCATAATTGGATTTCTCTCCCCCGTATCTCCGGTTTGTTTGTTTGTTTGATTGGGGTTTAACGTTGTACACAAGGCTCATCTCCTGGAGTTACCATCAAAAGGATCATTCCAAAATACTCAGCACAGATTTAAGACTTATTAATTATTTTTTGTCTATGATAGGAATGTGCATTATTCAGATCAAGCCCTGGGTGGTTGGTCTACTATAGAACACCAGGAAGTAAAAACTTCATTATTGCAACCAAAAACACATACATTGTTACTTTCATTATACGTAACATGATAAAAATATAGATGTTTTCCAGAATACATGTCTGCCATTTTTTTTAAATTAGAATTCTGAATTTACCAACTGAAATTAAGGTAAGAAGGAAGCTCTGAGTCAAGATGGCTGGAGCTTTTGGCTGCGAGTCTGGTGGGCCTGAAGTTTTATAATGCTGTGGATAATTTTATTGTACTGTGTGTATTTCAATGATAACACTAACAACCATGATGTAACATAATTGGGTTGTAGATGAATGAGTTTGTCTCTTTTTTCCAGCTAGAAAAGATAATGTTATAAACAGATTTTAAAAACCAACTATAACCTGATATCTTAATAGACCCATTGATAACAATGATAATAAATCACAGGAAGCTTCACTCTAATAATCAACAGGTTTGGTTTGGACTAAGATTGATGTCCTTGCAGCAAACAAAATGATAAGAATACGTGATAGAATACATCAGCTTTTTAAGGATTCCAATTGTGAATAAAACAAACTGAGTCGCAAACAAGTCCACCACTAAAGACATTTTGTGAAAAAATATGTTAATAAATCCCAGTCAAATCTACTTTTTTTTACATATATTAAGATCACTTTCTTCCCTGAAAGAGCCAATGATTGAAGTTATGGTGTTGATCACCCTATTAGTGCGATATGTAATGTTTGGCATATTTTTATTAACACTTAGTCAAACACAATCACATCTATGGTACTAACAGCAAAAGCCAAGTTTGATGTTAATATCTGAATTTGAGTGATGGCCACTTTTGTTTGCGAAATTAGGTGAAATGCAATCCCTTTTTTTTAATGGAGGAAACTGCATGTATTTACAAGTTTAAAATAAGTCAGCGAATTTGTTCTTAGGCCTTGTGGTCACATCACATACACTATAAATATTGCCAAACTATGCTTTGTTGAATCTGATGATATCCATACCAATTCATCATCTTGCAGAGAGGAAGTTTTCCTCAAATTTGATGAAATTCAATCCTATTTGTTGTTGGCTATATTTCAATAAATCCTTAAATTTGATATAGAATAATTGTGTTCACAACAAATACAGACATGGATATTGTAAAATAATGCAATGACACCCATCTTGTTTAATGGAACACTGTGAAATTCTATCCCATCATTTGTCTTACAGGCAGGAAGCTATAATCAAAGTTTGAAGTTAATCCATGAATTTATTCTCTACTTATCATGTTTACATTCTAAATTATGTTATAATAGCCATTTTGTTTTTGGAATTAGGCGAAATTCACTACATGGATACCTATATGTACTAATTTCTCCCTTCTGTGACTGAGAAGGCAACATGGGTTAGTTCCCTTTAATCACTGCAGAGGAGAGATGGGTAGAAGTACATGTACCTAGATGGAAGTATAAATTACACTGCACTTAAGAGTTAATTTCCTGAAAATACAAAATTGACAGCCCAATTTCTTTGTATGATACTTGGACAACACAAGATAATTACCGTTGTGTATTTCATGGCTAAACCAGTAACATATGCACAGAACTGAAATATCGGTACAGCTGCATGCTTATAAAGACTACTTACAGAAGTGTTGAGGAGAATGACATCGGTGAGGCAGTGTGGGTGAAGAATTAGGGCCAATCAAAGACTTTCTTCCTGTTGTCCGTGTACTGCAATGCAAAGAAATCAATTTGTTGATAAACATGAAAAAAATGCATGATACTGAACTGTAGAAAAATATCCAATACTAATGACTGTCTTTAATGGAAAATTGAAATAGGCATGGGAGAGTTGGTATTTTTCTATTTTTCTATTTTTTTTTTTTTTTTAAGGCAGATACAATATCAAATTTAATACTTGCATTTTAACAGTCAATTGATAGTATGTGAAACATAATAAGGCTTTATGGTTTTTCCAATTTTCCAACAATTTGCCTAAAGCATTTGTTGGTGAGTAAGTTGCATCATTACTTGCAGATGCTCATTAAAATAACTTTAATGAACATGTTATAAACTAATCCTCACGTACCTTCCCCTTCTGCTGAGATTTAGTTCCTTCTGAAATTAGAAGTAAAAAAAAAGTCTGTTAAACTCTCTAAAGCACATACAAGTATATTATTGCTGGAATGTAATAAACAAGTACCAGTATATGCATGCACCATTCTCGACTCACTGCAGTGCACATGCTAATGAAAATGGACGATGGTATGCAAGCAAGAAGCAAGTATAAAGAAAACCCTACTATACTCAAATCATTTAAAAAAATTTCTGGACCATATCAAATATACTGCAACATTAATATTCAGTGACTGCAAACAATTTGTACCCAAATGAAGTTAATATATGTGGTAGCTTGGGCTGTTTTGCTCAGCAAGACTCTGGTTACCTAGGTTATAACATGGACAAAAGGAACCTAGCAGTTTGTTTTCCGGTATTAGCTCGACCTTCACTTTAAAATTGATCAATCAAACTGTGGTATTCCATAAGATAAAAAGATTTGTTGTTTCTTTGGGGGTATTTCACAGAGTCCACTTCTTACTCTGCCATTCTTAAATATGGCAGTTAACCAAGAGAAATCCTAGTTACCCACTCCCGACTTTGCTGGAGCCACTTCATACATGTACGACGGACTCCCTCATATACCAGAGGATAACATAGGTACACAAGACAAAGCGTTGTATCAAAACTGTTTGGTGACATACATGTAACATGGTGCATGATACTTTGTGGCTTGGTTGTCATGCAGTTTGCGTTCAATTTAGATTCCCAAAATGATAAAATAAATAAAATTGTATCCCATTATTTACCATTTAAACTAAATGCTAGTATTAACTAAAATTTAATTTGAAATTCTGATGAAAATGTTATTAAATTTGAGCTTTTAATTTAGTTATTCAGATAGCTACATGTAATTGGTTATTGACAAGCTGTTGGAGATAGGTTTACCACAGCAGCCTAAACTTCAACCCGCTAAACAGGGTATTTCTTTAACATTTGTGATCTGTTGATACATGTATGTTGTTCAGTCACCAATGGCTCAATACCTGTATTATACTTAATGTCTGTATTCAATCAATCGACTGAATAGGCTTACCCTCCTATTGTAAGATCAATTAAAGATATTGATAGACAATCAACTGATTTCAGACACTTTTGGTACATTGTACATAAAAACTTGCTTAACTCTCAAAGTTTGTTTGTTTGACTGGGGTTCAACACCATACTTAAGTTTATGTCACTCGCATGTGTGTTAAACCAATGGGTGAAGGAAACCAACCATCATTGAGACATGTCAGAAGTACCATGGACAACAACAGAACACATTTCTTAAAAACAATCACATCAATATATCTTCATTAGATTGCTTAAATTGATTTTAACGTCTTTAACATATTTTCCTTTCATGATAACTGACAAACAACTTCTACTTAAATATTGATAATTCAATCTGACCTGATCATTCAAACATCTCAACTTCAAATCAACAGCCAATTCTTATGTCACATTAAAAATGAATACACAAAAAATAAGAGTCAACACTAATGTGTGTGAGGGCCTGATTGGGGGTTTCAGCCTGAACCATAGGGCTGTAGTTACGACTTCTGGCGACAGATTTGTTTGATTGGTGTTTAATGTCGTACTCAAGGGTATTTCACTTATATGACGACGGACACAATTACAGAACATCAC
>JARFOD010023813.1:0-10870 GCA_031763545.1 Mopalia muscosa
GGGGGGGGGGCAATTGGTTAATTAAAGTTAAAAAGGTAAGAGAAAATCCTTGTAAAGACGACGGTCAAACGTCCTTCCGTCCGCCCCCTTCGTATAGCTGATCATGTCTAGCTGTACTCCAGGGGTTGGTTGCTCGAAGCACTATTCAATTTAATCCGCTATTAGATGACGTCATGCCATATTGAAGGTCTATCTGTAACCCAGTATAAGCGATTTAATCTGGTGTTAGTAGCTAATCGTCTTTTGAGCAACTGGCCCCTATCCGCTATTTAACACAAGTCATGTATACAGAGCAAGCGTGATTCTGTACACTGATAATATAGTCAGTCTGTATATTGCCCAACAATTGGCCCTTCTGTTATAAGGATTCCACTGCCGTATCGATTGCCAGAATCGTTTGACTGTACAGCAATAAACCAGCATGTACTGTTATCAGCCTTCGTTTCTACGTTTTCCACTGTTCAGCCAATGACTGATATGTTTGTTCGTTGGGTTGTTTGTTGGATTGGGGTATAACGCCGTACTTATGGCTGTTTCACTCATATGACAGTGTCAAACCAATGAGTGGGGAAAACACCGCCCAACGAACGGCGCAACACAGACTGCTCTGAATTGGGTAACGCCGTACTTATGGGTATTCCACTCATGTGTCAGCCCGATGCGTGTGGAAAACACAGACGGCTCAGAATCGGGAAACGCCGTACTCATGATTATTTCACTCATATGCCAGCGTGTCATAATTAACATTACTCAAATGAAGACAAGGGTTGTAAGTTTGGTTTGGTGCTGAGTTTCATCACACACTGTATTCAATGGCTAGTTGCTCGAGAGAGAGCTGTTTTGCTGTAAACAGTATTAGTCGCTAACACCAGATTAAATCACTAATACAGGGTTAGAGATAGACCTACAACATGGTGTGACGTCATCTAATAGAGGATTAAATTATGATAGGGCTTCGAGCAACCGGCCCCTTGACTGAAAAACTCGATTTCAGGCTTGATTTGTCAACGTCCGAATTACGTCAGATTTTTAATTGTAAATAGTATATACTGCGCCATTTACATCGTTACATGTAAGCAGGGAAAATGTCATAATTTCAACAAATACAATCAATTGGTGGCCGATAAATGGAACAGCATTCCTGGTGCTCTCGTTGCTGAATGGAAACTAGAAATCTGTAATGTCTTTATATTGCACCTAGCTATGGGTAATACCAGAAGTCTCCTGGTCTCGTGAGGCTAGCGTAGTCAATACTGAGTTTTATTGCACCTTATATAGGGCTATAACTTGAACTCCTCTGTCTTAGCCCTACGTCCCACCTATCTCAACCCGTGGTGAAAGCTGAAAATTGATCTGCCGCTATCACCGGCCTCTCAAAACCTGTATTATATTTTTCTCTGATTTTAGATGCACTGAAAACAATGACTAGTAATTTACCTAAATGTACTTGCAATATTTCTTTTCTGACGATTTTCAATCTTCTAATTGCAAAGGGAGATAACTTATACGTGACAACTCGGTCGATAAACTTAAATCAAACTTTATTTAAACAGCCAGGTAAACAGGGCTAGAATTAGCTACTTGTGATTGTCCTGGGTCCGGTTGTTCAAAAGTGTATTAACTTTAAGTCTGACTTGAGCTTAACTTTGTTGCCATGTAGTGGCGTCTAGGGTGTATTTTCTTCACTCATTTTGGCTAACATGCAGCAACAGAGTGAAATATGTAAAGTTACACCCCAATATAACGAACAAAAATGAAACAAAAAACATAGGTTTTGATGATATATTTATTATAAAACAAAATTCAATGACAATTATATTTCAGAAAACAGTGGAGAGTAACTTGCTAACAGTCAACATTTTGGATATTTTAGATAAAAAAAAAATGGCCTGATTAAATAACCAACATTGCACAATTATTTGCTGAACATTATTAAAATATATTTTTTCATTATTTCACCTGTGTCCATGATTCAGCTGAGTGATTAGTGTGGTGTGGTTTTGATCCTTCTATGTACTGCCTGGGATACAGTATACCTTATCCCAGGTACTGCTCAGAAGTTTGTTCCCACCATTGTATTGAGGTAAATTATATATGTGAACGAATCACACCAGCTAGGTGACACATTATGGAGGTGCTTATTCTGTTAATGTTCCACAACCGAGATATTAAGGAAGGCTGAGTAAGAAGCTGGTGATCCACAGTCATATATAAGTGAAATTACCTTGAGTATAACCGTAAACCCCCCAAGTATACAGACAACTGTTCATTGAAAATACATAGGGCCTACTGGGTTATAAACATGACTAATTCTTTGTTTTTATTATCAAAATGTCTGCAATGAGAAATTAATGAATCGCTTGATTAAATAGTAAAAACAGTTTCTAAAGACCAAATTATTCGAAAAAGAGGTTAGGGGGGGGGGGGGTGGGGGCAGGAGGAAAGTAAGCGACATGGCAAAATGGTGTCTGTAAACAATTCTGTCAAAATTGAACAGATGGGGAACCAGCAGTATGAAAGTATTCTGATGAGCACCAAATGTAGAAATGTAGTCCACTCAAGTACCCTGTACATGTGTGGCAATTCGCCTATCACAGTCTTAACTTAGTCTCAAATATGTAACAATAAATAAACCACCAGAGTCTCCATAAACTGCCCATCAAATAAACATGTGCCTTGCATGAACAATAAAACATTGAACATTAAAAATTGAAATCCGATGGAACCATGCCAACATGACATATTTATGATAGACAGTTTCATTTCTTCCATTATGTGTCAAAAAAGTCATCTTCAGGAGTTCGACTTTTACCAATATCTGGTAAAGTGGGTTTATTCTGGAAAGCATTGTCGACACTGTCAAACGTGGTGGCGCTCAACTGACGAGGTTCCACACGATGATTGATAGCACGTTTTCTAGGCTCAAGAGCTTCATCCATATCCAAACCATCATCCCATGTGTACATGTCGACTGTAATTGGAAACCACATAACATAATCATCTATACACAAAAACTATGAGGACTTAGATGTTTTGATAAGATTGGATATACCATGGTAAATGGTACAAGTGTTTCTTACCATTAGCTTTTCTTAGTCCATCTATTTACCTGAGAAACATATCCCCAAGGTTTTGTTTATTTTAGATTTGACAGATGTCAAATCAACAACTTTTTTGTTAAAAATCTAAATGTTCAAACACAAGAAATATTTATGAAAATAGGAAAGAAAATTTACTATAATAAAATAGGTGAACACAAAGAAATGCATATGTACATAAAAATAATGCAACAACTTGAGATTAATAAACAGATTTTTTTTTAAATGACAAACTTACCATCCTCATTTTTATAACTTTCATCTGCTTCTATTTCCGGAATTTCTAGCTCATCTGGATCATTAAGTTTCCTAGCCTGAAACATAAATAATCAGGATAAAATAATGTTGTGACCATTTCAAAAAGAATTTAGAGGACTTATGTCACATTTTGACATAAGCAACATTCCATCATTACTTTTCTCGTGTTATAAAGGATGATTCATTTGTGTTTTATTTACAGTTCTATGTCACTTATACAATAGCTGTATATTCTAACAGTAAATGGCCCTAGCAAAATCATAAAACATGATCTGTTAAGCTTTTGAAAAAAAAAAAAGTTATTAGTCTTTCGATTACACAATAGTCTCTTGAGCAAGCCTAGTGCAGAAAATTGTAGAAACTGATGGCCTCAAAACTAATCTCACTTGTATTACTTATGTTTAACTTTTTAAGCCAAACAGATGCCAGTAGGCAGATAGGAGTACACAGGGTTTGAGTATTTGTTTGATGTATCAATGGACACTACTAACTTACACCAAAGCTATTCACCTCTGTCATGGCTAATTTATACATCATTAGGCAACACACTAAACTTAAACATCCAGCTAGAAATAACAGAAATCTGTCAAAAAGATTACTCTTTCTTTTAAATATAGTATTATGTTTTTGTTGAGTAATATTTTATAAATTAATTAACCAAAACTTTATATGGAGAGCATTATGTCCTGGTCAAAAACCAGAGTATTTCCCAAGGGAGATAATTACGTCTCTTTTGTGACACACTTTCAAAACATGGAGGTCATCAGATGCCAAAGCATTTAGCCAGACTGCAAGACATTTTGTGGGAGACGTTTTTAATTGTCTTGATGCTTTGAAACTATCCCAAGTGTTATATTAATTGCATCAAGGTGTGCTTTGTTATATATTTTTTTTTATCCCTCAGAGAGTTTGCTTTCCCCTTATAAAGGATTTCCTGCTATAGTCCTATTAACATATGGTATTTTTTATTTATATAAGGATGTAATTGGCACTAGTACAACCGTAAAACTTCAATTGTTTTACTGTGTCGGAAAAAAACTCCCCCTCCAGACAGCATTTCTACACAATTTAGGAAAATAAACTAACACAAATTATTTTGTCACACGGTGACAGTTCAAGTCTGTTTCTTCCATGGGAACAAAAACTTGGAAGGCTTTATTTTATATAACTTTTCTTACCCTTTGTCGGACTCGTTTTGCTCGCTCTTCTCTTATTTTCTGTTTTTCAATAATTACTCTTTGTTTTGTTTCTCTCAGCTTTTCTGCCGATTTAAGCTGGTCTTCTATCTGCAAATGAATGTTGTAAATTCAGTTTATGAAACCACTCAAGGGAATTAATGTAAAATAAAAGGATATATGTCTTCACTGGTTGTGAATATTTTAAAAAAACATCATAGAACATGCCCTTGTAGAATGGCTTTTGAAATTAAGACAAATTCACCTGGTCTGCAGTGAAGTATGATTTACATTACTTTAGGTAGCTCTGAAAAAACCCATGTAAAACAAAAAGCAAAAAACAAAAATTTAATTTTACCTGTTGGCTTGTTTGTTCTTTCTCGAATTCCTTTGCCCGAACAAGATCTCTTCTTCGTCTTGATGTTTTCTGTGATACCTCACGTTTCCTCTCTAATGCCTGAAATTCACAAGTTAAAGTAATGTCCGTCAGTTTGGATGGATTGATTGGCATTTAACACCATTCTCCAGGGTATTTCACTTACATGGTGGCAATGTATTTGTTTGTAGACATAGACTGAATATTAATTGGTGTTTCACAGGCTAAACCAACAAACTCTAGCAAATATGTTGTCATTTGCAGCCTACTGTTCACATTAAATACAACAACATCAAAACCAATTTTTTTCTCGTGAGAGTTTCTAAATTGGACAAGACTCCGACAACTCTGGTATGCTATGCTAAGACATTGTGCTTAATTTCCGCCAATATTTGGGGCGATGTATGCCACAGACCAGCAAATAAAAGAAGTGCAAAACAAAATGGCCAATGCCTCAACGTAGGAAGTAGAGTTGATGATAATTTAGAATACGTCCAAACAGGAATAATAAAGGTTTACGGTATATATATTTCCCGCCAGCTCCATTGTTTAAAATGAGAGATTCATCTTCATAACTAGCCAGTTCCATCAGCTTATCTTACATGAAGAATCAGACGCCTGCCATCAGCAGCCGGAGTCTGTTATCAAGCAGGTGTTCAAGTGCCTTACTAACCAGTCATTTAAACAACCCCCTAGATTTCAGGGTCAAGCTGTAGAGTTGATTAGTGGAAGACTGTCTTCTGCTTATTAATTGACCATCTAATGTACTCAACCAGGATTCCCTTATGCAGTTCAGTTATCAAAAAAGTTTAATCACAATCATAATTTGGAAAAAAAAACTCACCAAAAATCAGATGGAAAAAAAAAAAAATTATTAGTAAACACATTTTGGGAGCAGAGTCAGGATTGAACTGCCACTTATTCAATTGGACGAATTACTCTTGTAAATTAGTGGAGCACATGCTTGACCAGTCATTGGGGTATTAACTCTTACCTACCTGTTTTCTCTTTTCTTCTGCCAGTTTCTGCTTTTCTAATAACAAATCTGCAGATAACTTTGGGTGATCTAAAGGTTCTAATCTCTGAAAAATAATAAACATAAACAATATTACAACAACAGACTTAAGCAGGGGATATCTTTGTGAAACTCACAACAGACATGGGAATAGCCCATAATAATATTTGGCCTGCTAGATTCACAGTTTACCCCATACCCATGTGCTCAATTCAAGCTTGTGAGTGATCAGAAAGTTGATATACTCATCCTTTTATATACATGTACTAATAGTAATAAGAGGTTATCCAATGATGGCCTGTCAATCATGGGGATGGTTTTTATAATGTTGCCTCTCGGTTTTACCGTAATGAGTAAAGGAGCAGTGTCATCATATAAGTGAAATACCCTTGAGTAGAGTACCCTTTGCATGGTGTGTTACTATCATTAGACACCAGTGTGAATATTTGTGAGATCTTATTACTGAATCTCAGTGCATATCTATACACAACAAAAAAATAAACCACAACGAAATCAGACTAACTTTAAATGTTGAAAATCTGTTTTGTTTAAAAATCGATTTAGTTAAGTGTTTGTTTTTTGGTTTTTTTTTTTATGTATTTGAGAAAAGATACCGGTGTTTAAGGTAAAGAACCCTTGACATGGGAGGGTTGGGAGGTAGGCAATTTATTTCTTCTTTTTTTTGTTTTCTTTTTTGTTTTTTTCTTTATTCCTGATATGCACAATTGTTTGATTGATGTTGTAACAACTATCTGGGCAATATTTCAACCCTTTGAAGGCAGTGTGTCATTTGTGTCCTGCATCATTATGCCAGCATGCATGACACAATATAAAAACATAATTAACAAGCAGCCACCACCTGAAAACACAGGTAATTTTATGGATGGCTTGAACAGGATTGAACAGGATGGCTTGAACATGTTTTGAACGATATTATTTACATTTTAAATTTAGGAGTTCTCTTGTTTTCAAAGCCCTGGCGTGACTGCTGAGTAATGAATATCTGCATGTCGGCCAATTCTCAAAATATTTATAGAACTGAATGACAACTTACCTGAAACTTTTTTGGTGGATGTTTCGATATAAGACTGTCAAGCTTTTTTCCATCAAGAGACACATCAAATGCAACACTCTGGGGCAGTACTGTAAAAAAACATTGATGCAATGTTAAAATAAATAATTTGTTGAAATACAAAGAGACAACAGAGAGATATTAATGGATACTTTTTTAAGTTGTTTTTTTCATAGTACACAAGTAGTGTAATTCCTAAAAACGATTGACTCAATGTTTCAGTATTTATTACATGTATGTCATCATCATCTGCATAGTGTTGATGCAGAAACCATCTCCTGATGATGACATAATGAATGCTGAAATATCATTCAGTCAAAATAAAGTTATCTTTTTCGGAATTACACTACTTGGGTATTATGTTAAACTCTTCAGTGGAACTAATGGTTTCTTTTCCATAGGGCAAGCAAATGCTTACAATAAGTGAGTTTCAAACAAAGTTGCGTTTTGAATATAAATTGGAAAATAATAGCTATAGGGGCCTAATATTAAATATTATTACCTTCCCCCTTTTTTTCTGTGTTATTGTTTTTGTTTTTATCATCAATCAGGGAATCTCGTTTTGATTCTTTTATTGTTGATAATTTTGAATTATCTGTGTTCCTTCCTTCCTTGGTAATATTGTTATTGGTAGTTGTCGGTGACACAGCATTTTTAGACGCACTACACCCCATCCCGCAACAGAGTGCCACCAACAATGGCTCTATACTCCTTTGAAAGCCTTCACTTGACGATTGTATACAGATCACTGTCAATATAAAAAAAAAATAAAAAGGCCACTTGACGACTAGTAAACAGTAGTATCAAATTCATAAATGAAAATCAACAAAATTACAAAAAAACATGCGTTTCACAAATTGAGTGACAATCAGCCTTGGATTATGTATGGCATGTGCTATATAATGACTGTACCTCCAGATCAAGATACAGTAGCCTATCCATCATTAGGTGACATCCGATTGTAACTGGTTTTTTTTATTTTTTTTTTTTACTTTTATATTTTTTAATAAGGTCTTGAAATATTGTTTGATTATATAATACTAAATATATACAGCTGGGCTTGAACGCTCTAAAGTTCCAAGTTCCAAATCTAGAACTTGGCATAGCTTTTCATTATGCCAGTGCATTAACATCGTACATACCCACCAGTATAAACGGCTAGGAATGTCAACAAATATCGTGGAGGCTTTCAACTAGGTCAGTTGACCTGTCAAACGCAACGCGAGATGACTTTTCAAATTTAGTAGGCCACTTACCTCGAAAATGATCACTTCTAAATCAAATTATATTCCGATTTTCTTATAAGAAATTAGGGTTTATGTTTCGTCGTACTTGAACATAAATGCCTAGAGTTAACATGAAAGACGAAGTCATGTTGGTCAGTGCTTCGTCTGTGAACATGTGTGGTGCGTGTGACGTCATTTGCGTCTTAGCAACGAGTAAATACACTCGTAACTTTATTTACTGCTGTTGAAAACATTAGCACGTGCTTTGTGTCCGCGTATTACCAACAGATCGAACACCAAAGCACAGATCGATATACGCCAGATGGACGTGTTTGTCTTAGAGGGCTTTATGATACCTATATGTCCGTAAAACCGTAAACAGTTTTTTTACTAATAACGTAGCGGGAAGGCAATAATTAAAGACTTAATTTTATTTCCCGTTTAAAAGTCACACGTACTTATAACCGTGGTAATCGCGTACGAAATACTGATACCTAACTCAAATGTGCAGTCACCTGGAATGAGTTGGATATTATATTAAGTGTTTTTTCTTTCTTTTCGTTAAATTACACATTTACAGAAAGCCCAAAACCAGGAAAAAATTTAAGGACGGATAACTTAGCTCGTATTGACCGCGCTAGCCTCACGTCGAACAATTTTTGAGCTGATAAGTAACATAATTAAGAATGTTGAGTAAATAGCCGAACAGCTTTTATTGAGATCATAATAATAGGGGCTGACCACAGCCGAGAGCAGGGAAGCTGTGTAGGCCTACTACCAGAAGTCTATCAAGTACTTGATAGATTTCTGGTATTACCCCTAGTTTAGTCTCGCTTTACCAGACTTCTCGCGAGAACTTCGATCACGACTACCAGGGGTAGTCTGGTTTAGCGAGACTACCCCTGGTTATGATAACCCTGCGCCATGACGTTCTATCCAGGGAGTAACAAGATAGTTCTTTCATTTAAATTATAAAGTTTGAGACTCATTTAGATTGAGAAATAAACAATAAGGCAAGAAATTAAACATTTACTACATGTATGGATTTTCACTATCTATACGTTATACTATAGTATAGACATATATAAGAGGGCTTTAGACATCCGGGTACTCACGCGCTAGGTCGTAATGGCCGCCTAGCGACACAGCTATGAGGTGACAACAACGCTGGGATACGTATGCTTCAGTATGGAGCTCTGCGGTATCGATTTGCAAAATCGAAGATAAAAGCTATTTGTCTTAAATAAAAGATAGATTTTTGTGTGAATTAACGTCTGTGGCACTGGCATTGTACCTTAGGTGGCAAAAATGAGGCATTGGATCTTCGCTAAACAGAATAGAATATGATTAAAGATTGATTTCCCGAGACCACACGTGGAGCTGTATGCGAGGTGTCAACTCAGTGTCAAGAGTCTTAAGACCCAGCATGAATATTCACAACTGAGTAAACATTTAATAAAAAAGTTCAAACATGCTCAGATTCTTTTGTTTTAAGTTTGAAGCCCTTGTTGTGTGAAAAACGCACTCGTTGGGGGATTATCGTTCTGTCCATGGTTGACTATTGCACTCATGCAGCGATTTTTGTAGCAAATTTTGTATGCCAAGCAGGATTTCGTTTTAACTTCCGGAGATTAATTTCTTCATTACTTTTATTAAAGTAGATTTATAAATTCAGCAGAATCGAATGTTTCAACATTATCTTGGTCTTTAATCGATAAATCGGGTTGCAAATACACCCTTCTAACTGTACTGTAAGATACATTTAGTTTTCACCCAGGACAGTTGTCAAGCAAGGAGCCTCACTTTCGTTTCATGCGACGTCACGCTAAAGCCCTCTATAACGGACGGAATCTTATATCCGAAGCAACTACCCAGAATTCTTCATTGCAAATGTCAGCCTCAATGGTTGATGTAATGTAATGTAAAGCTTGCGAAATCTACTGTCATTTTGTCTCAAAACAGTAAATAATGGATAACATGGACGTGATCCAGCGTATATTGGGAATGGCAGAAAGTGTGCCGTGGAACAATGTCGAAAGTAGAAAGTCTTTGGCGACGTTTGATGGGTTTTGCCGAGCGTTATCAGTTTGGATAAATAAACCACACGTAATAAACAGGAGGCTATCGGGCGCCCAGATTCTGAGATCTACTGTAACGGGTCATCGCATCGGTTCAGAAAGCATTTTGAAACCCCTGGACCTATTCTTGAGTGACAACTGTGTTGATACAGAGCTGAAAACAGATCTCCAAGCTGATCGAATAACCGGAATATTACACCCAGAGTCAGAACATTTACGAGTAGACATTGACAATTTGGATTCAATAGATTCGGATTTGACTGTTCTGATCGTAAGAAATTTATTCCCAAAACAGATTGATAAATATTCTACTGTGCTAGAGTTAATCACAATTGGTAAGTTAGTTTTCCTTTTTATTCCTCATGACTTAAACTTGTACTCTTCAACTTGTCAAACATTATGATCTGTAAATGCTTCACATTTCACTTGACAAGGCTGATGTGAAAACAAAAAATGTTAAGCCGCAATGTTAACGTTTGGCCCCACAGCTCACTCCCAAACTTTCGTTGAGCGAAAAACCCTGGCACATACTTTAATCGGTCCTTTTGGAGTTTTGACTTCAAATCTTGACA
>JARFOD010023824.1:0-10869 GCA_031763545.1 Mopalia muscosa
TCTGACAGTGCCGAGGATGACGAAAACAGTCGTCTAAATAACACGGATTGGTTAGTTTCTTATTTAACAATATTGTTGGCAAACATCGACCGAAACATAAATTGTTTTTCGTAACAGATTCGGTGGCTATGAACTTATCCTAAGAAATAGGCGATTTGTTTTGCGGAGTCCATTAAACTGCGATAGAAGTCGAACCCACGCAGTCAACTCTACCCTGTAAACATCAGACTATTGAGGTAATTTGAATTACTGGCCAATCAACCACAGGACACAGCCGATTTTTTTATTAAGTCAACATTTGCCCAACCATTTTCGAGTTGTACACAAAATACATAATATATGCGATATGGAATACATGATAACGGGGGTCATTGGGGTGCCTAACTTGACGAATCGCGGTAACTATTCAAGCCAACAGTTTAAATCATGTTTCCTGGTTACTTTAGACCAACGTATAAGCTTATAATAATGTTCTATATATTCCAAACTTGTAGTTGCACCGATCAGTTTCACATAATGGGCCTAAAAAATAAATCATGAAAACTGTATGCTTCATGTATACCATCCTGATCACATTATTGTTTCTGTACGCAGTTGTAACTCAGAATTTAGCTATGATGTGTGGACAGACTGAATAAAAGAAAGGATATAAACACAACAAAAATTTGGCAAAGCAAACATTTGACGATTGAAAAAAACTGGTTCAATAATCACATGAATATGTCGCCACATACCACCGTAGAGGAATGTACAATATTTGCATAGTTAATACAAGTTACTGAAACCAGGCGATAGACAACCACATACTGGGAAGCCAGCCGATTGAAAAATACTAAAAACAGTCTCCCATATACCCTTCCATTCTACCTGACGGCCACCATCTGAGGCGAAAACGTTAGTTGATTCTATTTCTGATTCCCAGTGAGACTTTGGCAAGCCATTTCTAAATGAAAACAAAAACAGTTTTTTTTTTAGTTTTGGAGAAAATTATCCTAAAATGGCTTGTCAGAAGTTTTGTATGGTCATTTATGTAGATCCTCACCGATGTGTAAACGTTCTATCAATACGTGTTGAGTATATTCATATTTTTATAACATGTGTTTGTGCACTAATTGCCGCCCCATTTCAACTCGGCGAGAATTCTTGTGCTGTCACGAAATACAACAGATGAGAGACATATGTACAGAAAGTGACAAGGAATTAACTGCATTATTGAACATCCGGATTTCGAGGCAGTGTGTCTGAAACGTGCAGTACTCGATACTTCGTACTATCAGCAATATGACGTTGATGACGACAGAAAAAGAGTGAGTGCAATCAAATAAACTTTATTTTGTTATAACAACTGGATAAAAAGCTATGACGTCTCGTATGCTTCCTCGGCGAAATGTACAGAGTACAGCAAAGACCACTTTGTACAGGTCCAGTTCGCTCTCGTGTTTTTCACAAATCGTGAACAAGTCCTCGCTAACTGCGGGTTAGCTGCTGTTTTGTTACTGCAACCTCCAGCAACACATCTGCGTGGCATGATGAACAAGTAATCAGGAAAATAGGATATTGTCTCGTCGTAGTAGTATATTAAAAGCTATAGAATATTGCAAATGGCGGCTGTAGCCTACTGACTAGGAGATATGTGTTCACGACGTGACGTCACAGGTCATCCACTTCCAACGATGTAAATTATAGTCATTTTAAACGATAAAATGACAATTTTAGGAAGAATTTTATTTCTTAAAACTATGCATCTCGGATTCTTTGAGTATTCAAGTACCTATAACAGAAAAGTAGGGCTGAAGTACTGCGGATCTCCTTTAAGCTGTCAGTGAAATGGGCTCATGTCGTCTTGGCCTTCTTCTTGAAAGTCTACACAAGACAATTGGAGCACGAACGAAGGCTGGATACGGTCCTTAATGAAGAAAGTATCTAGACCATGGCGGCGTGGATAAATTTGACTGTAGATTGTGCATTATCCATTGTTTGAGATCCAATTATAAAATTAACATAGCTCGATTAGAAAATTAGAGAGTATAATTGAACACAAGGTATGATGCCTGTTTTATCTATATGCACTATATTGCAGCCCGGATTTTCGCTTTCAGTTTGTGAATAAAACTTGGAACCTGTTATAGGCTTTATGCAGTGAATTTAAAAACTATGCTTCGTATCTTATCAATATAGTGAATAAAAGTTGGAACAGATTACGAACCTTATTAGAAAACTTTAGCTACCCTATTAATAAAGTTACAAGTCTTTGAACTTTGCTAATTATCTCCATAAGATTAACCAAGGAAAAAAACATGGACAATATTACGAACCTATTACTTTGTAACAAGCCATGACGCAAAAACGGTCGCTCGTAGCTAAATATCACTGAGTCTTTTATGAAGAGCATATAACAATCGTTCTAAAGAAATTGTAAATACTTTTCTACATTTTCTAGAAATAAAGTTACGGTTTGTTAAACTTTTAATAACGTTTTCCTGCCTTTCCAGTTTATCCGTATTGACAGGTTAGCGAAAGAAAGCTCTATAGGTAGAGCTTCTTATCCTACATCCATTTGTGAGGTAAACAAAACTACGCTAGCTTCGTTTATCACATTTTTAGCATAAAACGAGTTTTTTGCTGAGATATCATGTTTGACGCGTCGCTGTGACGTCATCAATAGAGGAATTTCCAAACTCTTTGTCAAACTTGTTAGAACTGCTAACGAAAAATAAAAATGCAAAATTTCAACTTCAAATATATGCATGTTTCGAAGAAGAAGTCAACTATAGAGAAACAGCAAAAAGATCTGTCTGCATAATAATAATAATGAAGAAAAAACAGGACGAATTCAAAAGATGTGCAGAGCTAAAGCTACAACACCCCTAATACTATTTTTATTTAGACTGGGTAGGTTGATTAGCACATAGGCTAGTCTTCCCCAAGGCCCAACAGAAGGTTAGTAAAACGTTAGTAAAGTTATTTAAATGATGATTTAGAAACTGTTGAATACAAATTACTACATAGTATTATATATCCTACTCACAGATGTAAAGTAATAATGCTAAACTGTTATCAGGTATATGGTAGGAATATTCTTAGACACACGTAGCATATGCACACCCGCACACACACGCAGAGATATATATTTATATATTTACATATGCATATATGTATATATTTACATTTGCATAGATGTATATATTTACATATGCATAAATGTACTAAAAAATCACAGCAGATGAATTTATATAGTTTACTAAAATCATTGAAATACTTTTTTTTTCATTAAAAAAAAAGTAAAAAAAAATATTGCGTATTATATTAAGATGAGATACAAAATATCACAACGAATCGAAAAAGTTCACTTTTAAAACACTTTTAAATGAGACGAGGGACGAGGCGACTCGCACCTCATGAGGTTCCATATCTTGCTACCACTGGAAACTCCGCCGAACTGTCTTAACTGGACTGCTTTCAATGTTTACATTACTTATGTTTCCATCTGCGCAGCCATATGATTCTAATGTCAAAGAAACTTGCGTTCTTCTTCAAACAATCTAACTGTGAATACTTAAATCAAATAACCATACCTGTAGTTTTATAGGTTTGAAAGAAGGAAACCATACAGCCCGTTTTATCACACAGGCTTCTATATAAATATATAGTCTGTTTTATCACACAGTCTTCTACCAAAATATATATATGCCAGAACCAGACTTTCGGATTGACTCTAACAAAAATCAATTGTGAGTAATATCTAGATCTAAAAGATGCTAATTTAGCATCCATGTGACCGTGCTTTCTAAACGGGGGAAATCGCCGTCTTCGCTGGGTAAAGATTCGGGACTCACTTTGCCGTGGGTTTCTGTAGCTCACTCGGCAGTGTTGGGCCTGTAACCCAAAGGTCCAGGGTTCGATTCCCGGTGGAGTCAAGCACATTTTTTCCCTCTTCATTCATTTAAAATAAATATATAGTAGGAAGAAATTTATATATTCTCTCCGTGCATGTCAAAGAAATGTAATTAATATTAGAATGGATAAAATGGCAAAAGGTTATTGTGATAAATCCATTGATGAATTTTGGAAGGAGGTTAGAAATTGTCATTCTAAGAACATGAACCTCCCGTGTCAAATTGAGAATGCTT
Organism: Mopalia muscosa; assembly: GCA_031763545.1. Lineage (NCBI taxonomy): Eukaryota > Metazoa > Mollusca > Polyplacophora > Chitonida > Mopaliidae > Mopalia > Mopalia muscosa. The sequence goes on from JARFOD010023824.1 coordinate 4,131, forward strand.
TTGGTGATTCTGCTATATGTGACTTATGGAGGGATAAATTTTGTAACAGGCTGAATTGTATTGTTACTGAAGCTGACAAAATGCAAGTTAAGGATTCCCTCAATGATTATAACTGTAACTCTGAAGATGCCCATTTACCAACACCTGATTGTTTACGGAATATTATTGTGTCTATGAAAAAACAAATCTGCTGGATTTGATGGGCTTACAACTGAGCACCTTATTTATGAAAATATTAGGTCTTACCCCGAGAATTTGCGATATTTCGTAACAAAATATTAATAATTGTTAAATGAATGCTGTTTTTAATTTTTTTTTTTAATGTTTAATTTGAACCATTTTATTTGGTTCAAAATCAAGGGATGATGACTAAGACCAGCCCACCCGCATATGGTTTCACCGCGACCAAATACGTTATTGATAACTTTTGGCTGTATCACATGGGAGGCAACTGGAGTAGTTTAGCGTTTTTCGACGCCAGAAAAAAGACTACATTTAAAATGGAAGCATCACAAGTTTTAGCTCAAAGAGTCCTAGGCAATGCAAGCCGTAAACATATTTCGTATTTCGTTATAAGATACCAGAATTAATTTTATACGATTCGTCCTTATATTAGACGATATGACCAATCTTTTAGACGAACGGACTTTATGTGTTAGACGAAACGTCTTAGATGATTATGTTCTTAGACGATTCGACTGTACCCCGACGTGTAGCGCCACGATCAAGACTGTATAGGCTAAAGGTGGATTTTGTCACACATACTTTCCAAAACAAGGATGGTTATAGTTATTTTTATTCTGTTTTATTATTGATATTCATACAGTTCAAACAGTCCAAAATTGTAAAGCTCCAGTCTTGAGACACTAGTCTTATACAATACCAATATTTTAAAGCGATGTTCCTCTTTTCTATAACACGCATATAGGTAAAACATAATTTCTTGTGTTGAATTATGCTCTCTAACTTTCTAATCGAGCTATCCTATAACCATTTTATAATGGGAACTCAAACAAGTTCAAGGCATTTGGCCAGTACAATAAACATAGTTTATGTACTCCTCTTATTTATACTTCTCTTGCTCAATTGTATATGGTGATTGATTGGTAAAAATCTTATATCATATGTTGGGCTCAGATTTTTTTAGTGTTTAGGACCACATACCTTCATACTTTTCTTGGTGTGTAATGACACGATCAAGGTTGTATGGGCCAATACGTGGATATGATTTTGTACTCCATAAAGGATGATTCTATTTAGCATCCTTATTGTTAAATTATTTTTATTCTTCATAATAATATTTCATACCAATTTATTAAGGCTCTACCTTCTCTACAGTCCATTTAAAAGCTTAAGTCGTCCATCTTTAGACAAGTATCAGTAGTACCCAAACCGCAAACACGTTTGCTTTGTTAGTTTTTTCCTCCTCCGTTTGGCTGCCAACTTCGATTAAAAACAAAGTTTTTGCTATCTTCATTTAAACGTTGGAAGTTCCAAACTTAAAGAGTCTGGCTAGCCCTATTGTAGTGTCGGAATTGCGTAAGTTCGCTGTGACGTCAACAAAAGTACTTTTTCGTCTCTAGTTTAAGGCTTAAAAATGATAGCAAGATGATAATTTTTAGACTTAGTGAAGCGCCATCTTTGAGAGTTTAATGCTCACCGAATGTATTGACGGCTAAACGTTTAGCGCTTCTTTCAACAGAGAATGGATATTTAGATTGGCTTGTGCTTAATGTCGTCTTTTATTACCACTAACCGAACTTAAAAAGTTATCTGTTCGACTTCCAAGTACACCTGTTCATACCCTTTTTTGTTTATGTTAACCTATTACGTTTATTATTTAACCTTTTTTGAGTTGAGGAGGCTTGAATTTGACGACATTTTAACTACCATTAAGTTTACACAATGTACATAGCTTTGACATGTTTTGTGTTTTTGTAGATAATACCTTATTTCTGAACAGTCTCTCTTTACATTCTGGTTTCTCTGTTTTCTGATCGATGTCAGCGTTTTAAGCACCCTGGGTCGAAGCTGCTTTAGCAGCTTTAATTATTAGTAGTAGTACTATTATTACATATATGAACCATCTGATACCGATACATATACGATACCTCTATATTTGTGCTGTGAGATTCATAGCCATGTGAAGAAAAAAAATTATATATAAAGTTATGTATATGCCTGTTTTCATACCTTTGTACACTTCTCTGAAATCTTTGGTGATAATGATGCTTCGTGTTAGGCGTAGTTTGCGATCCCGGATTTTCTCAAATTAAAGACAACAGTGATGTGTTGTAATACACATCCGTGCCCTAAGGGATATTGTTTTTAGATTTGGAGACGACAGTGGTATGTCGTGACACAAGCAGTTTGAAGTAATACTTTTGACATTTTCACACGACTTTCATACAATGCGACTACAATTATTCGAAACAGTGATTTTGTAAAATAAAATTAAAAAACACTAATTAATAGTTACACATAAAGTGCCATATAGATACAGATGTAGATTTCCCCTTGAAACCCACATATATAGTATGGAATTACTGAAGCTGTCGTAGAGGGCGAGGGAATGGCGAGGTTTGTTCACGGGTTTCCACCGTGTTTAAGTTTGGAAGAGTAAGAAATGGAAAGTTCGCTGTCATATAAGTTTTTTTAGTACGAATATAAACAATATTTAAACAAAGTATCCTTCTGCGAATTGTCCTTCTTCAAAACGTTGTCATATATTTGTCTGACATGTTCAAGCTTGTTGTGGATTTTTGTCTACAGTGTCCAACATCGTCAAACACGATCCAATATTTGTATGACGATGTATACAGTAACATGGATGTACGCATTCGCTAGCCTGGTCAGCGGCCTAGACCGCTCAGCCTGGTCAGCGGTCATCCTCTCTTATTCTAAGCTCTGAAAATGTGTGTTAACAAGTAACCAACTGTGTAGCATGGGGTCTTGTGGTGATTAAACCCTACACGGTCTTTGGAAGACATCAATGTATCACTCACAATTTCTATACAATACAAGAAGACAAACATACCGCTTTGTCGGGTTTAATTTTGTTTACTTTGGACTTGACAGTAGACTTCAGGTTATTTCATTATACAATGGAGTACCAGCATGAGACCAATAACTTTTTTAAATTTAAATGGCTAACATCTTTTATTTCGGTTAAATTAAGACTCGATTATCGGCTCGGTGTATGGACATAGAACTTGACCTTCCAAAATATTTATGCATGTATACGCGCTGATGTCAAAATGGGAAGAAAAAAAGAACATGTTTTTTTATCTGTACAGGCCAGTCTATGCATTTAACAAGTAAAGGCAACCGAAACAAAAGTATAGACAGTTTGCCTCAATAGGTCACATTTTATAATAACAGATAAAGCGAAGCACGTGTTGTTTTTTACAAAGTATTCCAAAGTCCATCCACGCTGTGAAGCGACGAGTATTACTGCGCGCTGAAAGCTGGTTTCCGAAATATCGGAAACCAGACAAAATGGCTCGGTGATACCTTCCCAGACAGCACAACGACGTTGGGCCAACGTTGGCTTTTAGTTGGTATGGTCGGCTACTGGTCACTGTTGGATTTTGGTCGCTGTCCAAAATGGCAGCATTTACGGTTGGGTCATCGTTGGCTAACATATTAGAAAACAGGAAGAGATCCAGGCGTACTCAGCTAGCTTATGCCCATAAATAACTGCGATCTGTTCTGTTTGAAACTGGTATATCGCGTCGAAGAGATATGCTGCGATATGATACGCTGCAACGCCAACCACATATGTGCCACAGTTCCGCTGCCCAGTACATCCTCGAACACAGGTATAGTTGCTTTAAGGTCTGCGCTTCAAATATATGTAAATGGCTTGATTTCAATTATAACCCTCCAACTGGCTAAACTAATGTAACAGTAACATTAAAGCCGCTGATGAGCTGTCTACAAATAGTCTTCAATATATATAGTTTTTTTTGTAAGGAGAAAAAGTCATTTAAAGAAGCAAAATATTGTATTAAAATAAATGATTTCATATCTAAAAAAAGACAGTATCTACGGACCTGGCCAGGAAACTCAATTGGATGGGAAAGGGAGACAAAGAGGTATTTTTCAACACTGATACTGAGAACTGTTATATATGGTAAGTAATTCTAAGCTATGGGATTCATTGTATGCCATTGTCCTTCCGTCAATGGTCAATGCTTTAGGTGGTTGGTGGTATGCAAGTTGGCAAGTTAAACTAAGATTTTCACACCAGCTCCATGGCATAGCATTGGGAAATAGGTACAAATGACCAGACTATACACATTGCAGGTTATCCCTCATATATTACTTGTAGGTGTTGTTTTTCCACAACTTCTGTGTATCATCTGTGTCTTTAAAAATGTTTTATATTATTGCAGATGCTGTTTAAAAAACCCATTGACACCCAGTGCCAGTGACTCAGACATTGAAACAATTATAAAAACTTGCTTAAAGTATGCTGGAGACGAGACGGGGAAAGAAAAACAAGGAACAATACCAATTAAATAACGGACTAATGGACTACCAATAAACAGGAATTCGTGTTTGCAATTTGAAGTGGAGCTTAAAAACAGCACACGCAGATTTCTTTACAAGAGTTACCACGAGAATTAAAATAATTTCAAACATTTGTGTTATTTTTCTTATAATGTGTATTTAAAAAAATATATATATGCATGCTTTGCTTCTTGATTTAAAACATAGTCTTTATCAAATTAGTGTCATTTACTCTCAATTGTTTGATCATGTCTCAGATAATTTCGTTTAAAACTACTTTATCCACGTTATTTCTTTATACAATCAACTTATTTATCTTGACATTTTTTGTTACCATTCATTGTATTATTGGGACACCAACTTTCGTGGCAGTTTTGAGTTAAAAATAAAAGTTCAGAACTTAAAAAACCATGAAAATCTTTTAAAACATTTGTAACTAACCGAAAATCAAATTTATGCGCTTTTGCTTTTTAAAGTAAATAATTTTTTATATTTTTGGGGGAAAGACGTATGTCAGATGCATCGTATACTTTGTAGTTTTAGCTGATGTTGACAAGTTAACATGGGCTAAAGGTGCCATGCCGACCTTGGGCCAACGTCTTTTTGCTCAGTGGGCCAACGTTGGACCAACAATAGCATGCCAACGTTGGACCAACCATGGCATGACAACGTTGGGCCAACCATGGTACGTCAACGTTGGGCCAACCATTATGTGCCAACGTTGGGTCAACGATGGTTTGCCACAGTTGGCCCAACGTTGGGGACAAAACGTTGCCCAACTGAGCAGAAAGACGTTGGCCCAACGCCACCACACCAACGTTGACCCAACGATACTGCAGACGGTGGCCCAACGCCAGTCCAACATTGGCTTGTTATCTGGGTTAGAGTTGGAAGAGTTAGAGGTAGGTCCGCGAATAATGTTTAAAATGCAGACACAGGCTGCATTCGTACAAATTAATTAATTCAGCCGCATCATTAAATGTTCACACTTTCTCGGTGTCGGCCGCCGGTCACATTGGGAGGCAGTCACAAGACGTGTTTACAGTTGCTGATGGCGTGATTGATTTTTCATTTAAATATTTCCAACGTTTGTCGGGAAGATGAAATATGCATCTAAAAGTTTGACCAGCGTCATACATGTTTGGCCATGTTCAGCGTTGTTAGGAAAGCCATCCAGAAGATCATACATTTCTTCACGAACTATGTATGATGATGTTGTGAACAAATGCATGACTGGGATAGATGGGGCTTTAGTTTTTTTAGTGTTTATCCGAATGTTTGCTGTATTCATGGAAGACATAGTAATCTGTGGACAACACATGTATATCATGGTATACCTGAAATAACATGGACTATGATATTAAAGCTCAATCAAATAAACACAACCGATTAAAACATAAGCCTAAAATATTACTGAAGTCCTGCATTCATATAAGATGTTTCAATGTTCGATTTCATTGGACTCATATATTCAAGCATCAAACCAGATTCCGGATTCATAACTCTATACAGCACATTAATAAAAATAATTTTTTTTATTGTGTCTGTGGCTTTCATGTCTGGGTTTTCCGCTTACACTTTTTCGAATCTAATTGTTTTGTATTTAATTCTACATTTCCTTGCCTCAGATAAACAGAATAACAAGTTAGGCTATGGGATAGGAGGTGGTGCTTTCGTTTTGACTCTTATTGTGATTACTGTTGGTCTGCTCTACTTCAAACCCTGGCACAAAGTAACTGTGGATGCTCAGTCTTCTCTGGACCGCGAATATATGAGGGTAAGTTGTCAAGTTTTCTTATTTGTAACGCCATTGAAAACGATCCCTGATCTCTGCTTATAGTCGTGAACAATATTAAAAGAAGTTATCTTCCATATGAAGGTCAGTGTTATTAACATTGTGCCCAACTTCTGAGCACTACACAGACATATGCAGATCTGAACATAATATTTCAGATTCCCAAAGAAGAATAAACTATGCACTAAAAGATTTGGGCGTCCATAATATACAACCTAACGTATCTTTGCTGGTGACCTATACTTTATGTGATGTATGGAATGGCAACATGCATGTGCGTGAGGAAAAGTATCATTTAAATTAATATATTAAAAGTGTCGGTATATTAACATAGTGCCCCGTGAGGGAGCGAGTGGGCCATGGCCCTGCAGAATACTCCCTCGGCTTCCTCGGTCGATCGATCGTAAGAGGCGAGAAAAGAGGTTGCTT
>JARFOD010023835.1:0-10869 GCA_031763545.1 Mopalia muscosa
GTTAGAATTTATTAATCCAGTTAATCCCACGTTGCAAAAATTTGTAAGGTTGCTTAAATTTGCACTACCCAAACCTGTATATCCTGCTAACTGTGCAGGTGCCTGGCGTAAGGAATCGGTCTCTAGATGAGAAGCCAGCGAGGGGACTCCAACTGTCTGCCTGTTCTTCTGTGACCCGAGGTGAAGATGCCCGGGAAGGTCGCCTAGCGCTTGCCCCTGAAGCTGATTTTCCCCGTCCCTGTGTAGCCAGGCAAGCGGACTTCGCTTTACGCTTTGCCGCAGCCACACGTCTTACAGGTCTCGGCATTGCTGGTGATCAGCAGATGCGTAAAAAACAAAATATAAAAACTTTTAACTATAAAATTAAACAGTAGAGTTAATCAACGTGTTCTGGCTGATCCCCTCGTGGAATACATGTGCTGATTACCATGGATACATGAATCGCCCCCACAGGGGGAGATAAACTGTTTCCGTTGACCAACATAATGTCATTTAATCCAAATTGTTGAAATGTATTTATTTCGGCATCTAAATGAAAAGACGAACATTCAGTGAACAGAATGATGTACAGTTGAGCAAAGTCGGCTCATGCTCCCTCATGTGACTAGATATGAAACTGTCATATGCCTGGTGTTGAATGAATTTGTTTATGTTAAAATGAACCCCATTTCATATATGCTTATGTAGGTGAAGTTTAACCGCACATACAGACACATTTTAATCGAATAAACACCAATACATAGACATTTAATAGTCGTTTTGTTGCATAGGTTACGTGGAAAAGCAACATAATACTGTATCTACAACTCCTCAGTTGAACACCGCTTTTGTAATTTTTGTCAATTTGAAACCCACCATAGAGCACATTACACAGGAAATATTTAACACAATTAACGAAATTTGACTGTATGGCAGTTGACAGGACAAAAATTACACATCAGATTTGTCAATAAGTTATTCTTATTTTGATTCAATATTATTCAATATCAGCACAATGTATAAGATACACCCCATTTATCCAGCAGCTATAAGCGTAATTTGCGTGTTAAGCGACAGTTAGCTTTAGCAAATTCATGAACAAGTAATACCAATCGATTGACTGGTCTTGTGAAACAGCATGCACGTGAGATGTATTTCAAGTAAAGCTGGCTTTTGTGTAGCAGTTTTTACAGAGGCCTATAACCAATTTTAGTGTTACCGGTTCTCAATTATGTAGTGTTACGTTTATTTTCAATAGAGAATTACCGGTTCTAAATTCTGATAGCGACTGCGATAAAATAGGTCTAACCACATTCTGCCAAAAGACGGAGAGCTGCTCATCTCAATGGGTGGACTGGTTTACCCAACAAGGTGATTGTTACATTTATCGGATTGTGGTAATGTCATTGAGTTCGGTGAATGGTTCCAATTATCAACTTACCATAGATTAGAACCAATGTCTAATTTTATTGAAAGAAATAAAATATTTTAAAAATCCACTAAGTAAAGGAAATTGTCCGTTTGGAAAAATAAACCATCAAATTAAATATAAAACACAAAATTTATTACAGTAAAAATTATAAAACTGCAACTGATAATCAGTTTTTTATTTTTAAAATACAATAAATGGGATTATGGGTATTTATAACGGAGTATATGGACATATAGAGAGCTTTTAACGTTTCTACTTAAAAAAAACAGTCATTCGTTTATTTTATAATCATACACTGTGTTATAAAAGTTCAAATTATATAGAATATATTACGCAGTGAAATTTAGGATATATTTTTAAGTCATTGACTATAAATAGATTCATGTATCTTTATATTTAAAGAGAGAAACTTTGTTGCAATTTGACCATCTCCTCGGAGGGCAAAGATTTGTTTTCATGTTGCATTTTCTAGAAAGCTATGGTGACCCACTTTAGCCAATCAGTTAATGATTGATTACTTTCTTTTTTCTAGTAGTTTCTCTGATCCTAAACTTATTGTTTTGAAATATTTTGATTTGGTAAAATTAGGTTTTCCAGAGTGCTCTATATATGTTGTTATTCTAAAATTATATCTTGGACTCAACTATAAGACAGGTCTCTTTCTGTTTGGTTTCTACCGTAACAAGATAAAGAAACTTGAATCCTGCATAATGTTAGGCAATTGGTCCTGGGGTTAGTATAGAGGGATAAGAAACATCGCTTCCCTTCGAATTAGCGGTCAGTGAATGTGATATTCGGCTAGCAGGTTATGCATAAAATCGATTACATTTAATGCTATATTTAGATTAAAGCCTTTGTTGTCGTTTCATAACAAAGACTAGTTAAAATAATATAAATGCGTAAGAAACCCATTTCCAATAAACATGACTACTGTGTTAGTTCATAGCCTCTACGTTCAAACGTTTTTCATGAGTGAATTTGCTACTTACCTTTCTGGGTTTCACTATTAATTGTGTAATCTATATTATTTGATAGAATGGGACAATGCTGTAGGAAACTACAAGCCGAGTAACACATTCAGGGATTGCTGAAGTGAAAGGAAGGTAGGTTTCTTAATATACTAATCCGACATTGCACATGACAACAAACCTCATTTGTTAACGAAATACAGACAGTCTCTCACAAAGTAAAGACCAACCAGTAGAAACACACAGGAATAAACATGTGTTACAATCGATCTCGAACATCCACGTATATAATACTGCCATGAACGAATTGATATTTGAATGTCCCTAAGACAGAAGCAGATACGAAGTAATACAGGCCCTGTCACTGTCTTACACTCGAAAAACAATATTAACCAAAATTGTTAGGATATAACCCTGATAATAACTAAAAAAAAAAAAAAAAGGTACAAATCCAAGGTGTCAGAATTGGAGTGACAATCGGATATCGTTTTTGGCATGATCACTGGGATATCTTAAATACAATCATTACTATCTGACATAATATGAAGCGTTTTCTGTGTTTGATTTGCATATAAGGAAGAAGGTGCTAAAATGCTCAACTGATATGGTACATTCTAATTCAGCATACCATATCAAGTGTTTCCTTGTCAAGTTTCATCAACATCCCACTCAGCCGGTTCAGTCATGTCGACCTGGTGACAGTAAAGTCTTGACATCTTGTCAGATGGAATATAAAAAAATTAAGTTTGAATAGAATCCAACACGTCACAGCATTTCTAGACGAGAATACAACAAACAAATTACTACAGGTCATCTTGACACGTGGAATGTCTTGTCCTAAATAAAACACACTTAATAACTAAGTTTGATTTAAAATCCATTAGCAGTTTCAACTTAATGTTCGGTCACAGTCCGGAATCAAGATGTTGATGCAACATTTCAATTTAATATACAGAAACCAAATCTAGATTTTGCCTCCCGGTGTAACAAACTGTAAGTTAACATACACCAAAATCAATCCCAAGCAACTTCTCATACTAGGTTTGATTCGAATTCCAATGGCTTTCCTAGTGAGACTTTGCCACCAGAATTCCACAAGAAATTTGCAATTCAACATACAGAAACCAAATTTAGGCTTTTCCATTATGTGGCGCCAACTGTAGGTTGACCTACGCCTCAACCAAGACCCTATGGCTAAGGGTAGTTTGTTTGAAGAATGCTGATGGCTCCACCTATGAGCCGACGTAAGCCAAAACTAACCCAAAGTGAACACAGTTTAATGTCTTAAATCCACTCTGCGGGTTTTTGAAGAAGCTGCAATTCACAATCAGCTGAACTGTTATAAAATCCCCGATACGTTTCCTATTGGACATACGGGTTATTTGCTATTCAGAAATACATCCAATTCCGATTCATGCTTAAAGGCCTTTGGACAGTGCCCAAACAACACATGCTGGACCCATCTTTGAATCGGATGGAATACCTTATCCATACTTCCAAGAATGATATATTCTAAAAATGCACAACGATCCACCCACGTCCTTTGAATTGAATTCCAATAGAAATTACTACGTAACAAGGCCTCTATTTCAGACAGATAAAAACTTTTCTAACGTCAGAAAACGCCCCACTTAGAAACCCCTTTCTAAATAGCTTGTAAAAATATCGTAAATATTAATAAAGTGATGTACTATGCTATGCTACCGGTAAGAATAAACACCGACAGTACATTTAAAATACATTATGGTGGGTGATACAAATAAATAAGTATAAACAATTACAGAGAAATGAGACATGGCGGCAATCTGTGACCTAAAAAAAGATTCGTTTTAAATGGTTAGGAATAACGTTGTCTTTCTTACAACCGGACTGACTTGTTAGGCGACCTTAAGAGGCCATTGATATTTTGATTAGAACAAGGTTGAGGAAAATACTTGTTAAATACGTTTGCTATTTTGGCTCAATCAATTTCCTTTAGGAAAAGATAAAAGGTATTTTTAGAAATTTATTCGTCTAACTTTTGTTCATATAACTCTTTTGTTGCCCTTAATTGTGATAATACTTCAATTCTAATTTTTCTAAATTAATGGCATTAATACCAACTGATCGTGCCGTGGTTCACGGTCGACAGGTTCGAGACCCCCAGTCACATGCAGGTATGTGAAGAAAACGCACGAGGTGACCTCTACCATTGTGGGATTAGTTTATAACGGAATTATTAAATCCGAGTGAAAGGGTTTTATATGAATTGTAGCACACTTGCTATCTGCTTTCGTGCAGGTTTGTTCTGTTTTCTCTCGGGCCTTTCGTCCAAAATGTCTTTCTTGTCAGTTTAAGCCCCAAAACAGCAAACTAAACAGTTGTGTAATATATATAGGCCAAAATGGCGCCGTCATGGCTTCGCTTATCGTTAACGTCTCTGCTTACTAATCCTATTTCGATGTAGGGTCCATGGCTTCGAGCCCGCATGTAGACCGTAATAATCGCAGTGTAATACAACTTACCGTACTTAATTACTTTGAATTCAACTACAGTGCTAGAGCACATCTACATTGGTCCTTAACCGATAAGGTTGGATACTTTAAATTCATTCAAACCAAACAAGGTGCTTCCAGTGTCAGACCCAGTGTGGAGCTGACTTGGTAAGCTTTCGTTACTCTGAAGAAGCCCACGATGTTTTCGAATGAAACAGGACTAGTAAATGCTGTTACTACAATGAGTCCCACAAGGTTTCCTTCAAAGACTTTTATAAAAGAAATGCTAATCCAATAATTAAGTCTTCCGTATGTGGCTAACTGGTGATAACCGCCCTTCTGCTGTTAACAGGAACACCAGACAAACAAACACGACTGCATCAACACAGACTAGCTCAAACAGTGATTCACAGGCAAATTAGTAAAAACAATAAATTACAGAAACCAATAAATAATTAAAAAGGCAACTGGCCCTGAGATTCGCCTGGATATCCCTCTCCAAAACCATAGACAAGGAAGTCCCTTCTTTCGGAGTCCGTTGCTCTGAAGACTGCTTCGATGCCTTGTAAGGGATGGGTTTCTTTGTTTGTTTGATTGCGGTTTAACGCCGTACATAAGGTAATTTCACTAACATGACGGTGTGCCAGCCATACGGGTGACGGAAAGCGCCCCCATTATCACTTGCAGCAGCCAAAAACAACACAGACATCGCAAACATATCCACCCATATCTGCTTACTATTCCTTCGGCCCAGAAAGCAGCAAGGCAACAAGAAGCTCCTTCCAAACACCGCTGAAAGGGATGGAGGTTGACATCAGGACTCCTCCCTTAGATTATCGTGACGGGCCCATGGCGATCATCGGCACAATTGGTTTGACAACTCACAGGGCCCTTATAGCGCTGGTCGTTCGCTAAAATACAAGAGTGGAAAGTAAATTAGTGTTACTATAAATTACATGGATTTTGATCCCAGTATTAAAATGTTTTGATCCAAAATGAACCATTTGATATATTGACAGATCTGGAATTTTCAACAATTATGACATTTATATAGGAATTAATAACGTTGCTGCATATGTGGTCTTCAAGTTCTTTAACCGGATCAGTGTGTATCATAAAATTTAGTTTTTATGATTGATTTTAAATGAAGAAAAGTTACAGTTCTACACACAAGATTTGCAATTTTTGAATTTATATATTATACTGTTTAAGACTTATGTTTGTCTTTTTCGGTTTTAATTATTTTCACTTTAGATATTTAAATGCTAAATGTTGTTGAAATTGTGCTTTTAAGGCCGCTTCCCACGACGGATTTCGCGGCAACGCAATCACAAACTGTATTTACTCTATATTTGTTTTCAATAATTTCATGTTAATTTCATTTACATTGCTATATTTAATTTTTTTTTTAAATAACAGGAATTACTTGTAGAATTGATCATTCTTTACAAATAAATATGTTCACACCACTGCGTAGCTGAAATACCACTGAGTGTGGCGTAAGAAACAAATCAATAAATCTACAAGGCGGTATACAATGATTTACCCATTGCATGGTCATTAGCTTTCTTTTCGAGATTTATGTAGGTTATACCAGAAGTCTATCAAGGAGAAGTATAAAACCATCCATTACCCAGTCTCAAAGACATTGTGACTTTCAGTGGACTTTCATATTGCCAAATGACTCATTGCGCAAAATATGGTGGATTTCGTTCGTTTCACCCAGTTTGAATTTCAGAACCAACTGATGCATTATGGGTAAAATACAACGTTTGAAAAGCCGTCGAAAACAGCGTTAGCAGGATATACCCATGATTCCACATCCGAGGTTTCTCTATGTCTCGCTAGGGGGGGCGCTTTTTCAAAAATCAGCGCTGGTCTGCTCACATTGCAATGGCTGGTTTCATACTTCTACGTGATAGACTTCTGGTTAAACCTATAACTCGAGAATGAGATCTATTCAAAAACTTTTCTCTTGGATGATTCGTCGGGTTAAATTAATCGGAATCCCTGTGACATGTGTTTAAAAACCATACTCTCTAAGTTCCGTGTGTTCCGTTGGAAGTGTCACCTTTAAAATTCTTAAACATGATTATACGCTGGAACACATTCGTTACATCTATTTAAAGAATATTTCATTGATCGGTACATAAATGTATAAAGAACCATTAACTATCTCGTGCAATGTTGTGAATATCTATTGTTGTTTAATACTCTGTCCGGTTTTGTAATGATTATGCGTGCTTATGCTACAGTTACCAAAGCCCTAAATCAGAACGATAGTTTTGTGCTCCTCCAAGCCTATATCATTGAGCAGCGGAAAAATATTTTTAAAAAAAACAACTTTAAGCAAAACAATTAGTGACAAAAGTACACTAAGAATGGACAACTCTGTCACTAAATTGGCTATAACGGACCGAAGGGCATTACCAGCGTGTACCTGGTTACGTGTAGGCCCTATCAGACAGAACATGCGTATATTTAGTAACAGCTACTAAGCGCATTCGATACCGGCCCATTGTCAGATGTGGGTGTGGTGAAATTGACGACTTAGACAGTGTCACGCGTGGTATAGTTTTGCATTTATTTCAGGCGGTCCATCCGAAGGAAACAGGTAGGTGCATAGAGTATAATAGCCAGATTTTTGTATAGCATTTATATTTGTTTATAGGGTGTTCCACGATCGTCATTACAGTTTCAGTAGAATCGCACTGATGAGCAGGACTTTTAGTTAGGATCAGCCGACGTTTCCGTATTGTAGAACATGAACGTATTGCATAATAGTCGCATTACGCCATGTATTCACAAATTCTGTCTAGAATAAAGAGTGGACAGGTCAATTTGCTACTGGAGCCTAAAACTGCAGAACCGCAACTCACGACTACTTGCAAAAACTCACCCATATACGAACTTAGTACATTAAGTATAATCTTATACAAATTGGCTATAATTCTCTTTCACAAATTCTTAGTCGCACAACAAAAAAACTTTTGTATTGTAAATTTGCGTAGGTTTGAAATATAGGCATAAGCATATCATAAATTTTGACTATTATAAGGCTTAAGTACTCAAGGTTGCTCTATATGTTTCGTGTTTGTTTGATTGGTGTTTAACGCCGTACTCAAAGGTATTTCACTTATATGACGACGGACACAAATATAGAACATCACAAACAAATATGCTTCCCGTTACCCTTTAGCTCTGCGAACATCAGGGCAACAGAAAGCAACCTCTTTTCTCGCCTCTTACGATGAAATCAAAAATAATTAAAAAACATGCAGATGTATTTATATATTGACATCTGAATTTAATTGTTAAAGGATTCCTTGGCAAAAGTATGACATTACGTAGGTGGTTGAAGTGAGCTCCCTGAGCTGAAGGGGACAGGAGGCCAATATGGTTGGGATATCTTAGGTCGGCGAATATCCTGTATTTGTCTTGTGGTGTTTTTATTTGATGCCAGTGGTTTATGTCACCCATTGGGCTGGCACGCCGTCGCGTGAGTGAAGTAACCTTATTACGACATAAAACCCAATCAAACTATCAAAGAATCATGGAATTGCTAGTGGTGTAGGCTCTGATACACAACGCAAGCCCTAACTATGTAACGCTATATCCCAACAATGAACCTGAACAAGAAGGGAAGCGTCTGCCTTGGGCTAATATTTATATACGCTTACACTGTCAGTTGGTAATTTTCCGTTGGCACAGTTACAAAATGTCAAACATCGGGTATGTCGAATTTACACGATGTTTACTGTTCATGCTTGGATTCACTCGGCCACCTTCTTGTTCGATTGAACCAGCTTTTTAGGGTTTTGTTCCTTAGATTCACCTTTTACATTTACTGTATAGAAAAAACATTTTTTTTTTACAGAATTGTCAATGTGAAAAACGAACTTCGAATAGCGCTGTATGGATATCATTAAGTCAAATGTCGATGAATTAATCATCGATATCTATTCAGAAACTTTGCTTTGGGAGGGTTAATCCATGATTCATCGGAGTGATTAATTGAGAGAAATAGTACATATAAGCACCAAGATGTGACTAATGAATATACGTATTGCAGGCTATAGCCAGGCCTGTATCCGCTCCATTATTTGATTTAACTTATTATGTAATAAAACATCAAACTATATATTCGCAAAACTTTCTGGTAAAACTGCCTAAAACACATTCTGGTCGTACATTCTACCTTTCAAACTATGTTCTGTGTCTTTAGATTCCGGACAATCCCGGGTTTCATAGAATGTATCACATGGCAAAGTTTTATAAATATTGAACGAGAAAACGTCAAACACTGTTCTCGAACTCACATAGTTGCATTATTTGAACAGAAGAATGAAAATAATATATGCAGATGTTTTTGAGACCTAATATTTTATTGTTCAGTTGATTATTGATTTATTGGCAAAGGTACCGTCATCGCTGATGATGTAGGCAGTGATGCGCTATTTAACCCACGCAATGCAGGCACTCTACATATTATACTCTACCTAACCCAATACTTCTTATTTAATAATGAATCTGAACTAGACGTGTACCGTCAGCCTAAGGCAACTATTTTTATACGGTTAGACTGTTGGTAATTTTCCATTGGCAAAGTTATAAAGTAAGCTATGTGTCATCTGGCTTCCCACCGTCTAATTTACACGCTGTTCATGCTTGACATGACTCCGACACAGTAGTTACGTTTTAACCAGTTTTTTTTTTTGTTTTGTTTATTAAACTAACCTTTGACATGTTTGTTCAAATTTCAGTTATGTTTAGATATATGTACCCAGGATATGCTATATAGGAATAGGCATTTCACAGAATACTATTTATATCTATTCTGGATAGGCTTTCCTTTTTTGTTTGTTTGATTGGGGTTTAACGACGTACTCGAAGGTATTTCACTTATATGATTTAAGGTCGTACGCAAAGGTATTTCATTTATATGGCGATGGATTGTCTAGTTCACAGTTTCTTGCCTAATTACGATGGAAAATCGGGAGTTTACCTCGTAAAAACCATACCCACGTTTGCCAGAACCACATCATGTAACTCACTCTTATACGTACCTGACCGTCAACATGCGGACTCGATCCCAAGCCCGTATGTCGAAGTAGGATTACGTACCGCTAATCCACGGCTGCGGGCGATACGTTATTGGAAAAGGCATTTTCAAAAGTGTATTATATATACTCCGGGAAGGTTATAGACTTGGCCATTTCACACAACTGTATTTCTGAAAAGACAACGTCGAATAGCACTTTAAGGAGGACTGACCAAATGAATGTTCAATTTTATATCGATTTATTATTCAATTATCTCTAAAATTGGTCATCAATAATTCTGACTGATTAGCGATATCGTTCAAATGTATCAATATGTATCAAAGCATGGTTGTGCCTGGTTTTAATGAAATGAAACGACCGGAATAGGAAATCTCTTGTTAAATTAGTGTAATCTGCTGCTTACCTCTTTGTTAATCATTATTGATTGATTGATTGATTGATTGATTGATTGATTGGTGTTTTACGCTGTGCTCGCCAAGATGTAAAGCACGTCCACCATGTTGGACAGTTAATTTTTACCCCTCGGCCAATTTTGGCTTAGGGGTATTGTCGTCATCATGTACGTCCGTCTGTTAACACGATAACTCCAAAACAAAATCATGTAAGGACGCTAAATTTGGATATGTCGTGTATCTAGTTAATTGTGGGAAGCCTATTGAAATTGGGCGTGCTCGTGAAATAATTTATGGAGTTATGCCCTCTTTTCAACTTTTTTTCTATAACATGATATCTTGGAAATGAAATCACATAGTTCACCGAATTTGGATATGTTATGTGTCTAGTGAATTGTGGGCAGCCAATTGAAATTCTACGTTCTCGCCAACTGATTTATGGAGTTATGCCCCTTACTAACTTTTTTCTGTTCCATTATATCTCGGAAACATAATCATGTAGGGCCTCCAAATTTGGATATGTTATGTATCTAGTAAATTATTTGAAACCTATTGAAATTG
>JARFOD010023846.1:0-10867 GCA_031763545.1 Mopalia muscosa
AGATACAGTCGTCGTATTTTATTAACGGCGAACTATTGGGACCTCCTAATCAAGTGTGGAGCCTTAATTCTATAGCCGTAGCTATATAATTTCATCAAAGGCGGCAATGTCTGAGTCTGATCGTCAATTTACCTCACGGCAGGTTTTGCAGGCATTTTTTTTATAGTTTTTTTTGTACGACTATTTAACGATCGAGCCACTTGTAAAATGTACATGTATGATCACTGTTATTTGTTGCATTGTATCGCGTATTCAACTGGAATGGTTGATAAGCATTAGGTATCACGCTGTATGAAAGCTGTGCAGCATGTGTCCGAATCCAGACAGGCTATTAAACTAGGCTACGACTGACGCCATGGAGTTGCAGATTTTGATAATCAGGGTTGTTTCTCAGGCCGCCTTCATTTGTTATTGTCCAACAGGTTTCAACTTATTTGCGAAAATTCAAATTTTCTTGCTTTGACATCGACAGCAACCAGAATTTAAAAAAAAAAAAAAAAAATTATTATTATTTTTTTATTTTTTTTTTTAATGCCTCACGAATTTCCTGCGAGAGTCGCCGATCTTCCCGGCAATGACATTGCTATATTGCACATTTTTTCTAGGCCTGAATTAAAGAATGCCGTGACAAACCGTTTTCAGGTGACTGTTGAAATCGTCACTTTTGCTAACTTTGACCGGAAATGACATCACATCTTTTGAACTCAGGCAAAAAGCGCTACCGGATTCTTATTCATGAAGTTATCCGTGTTTAACGATAAACATCAAGAACTGGAAGTCCAAAAATAGAGGTCACGTGACTTGTTTTACCTACCATATATATGATACCAATGGCACAATTGAAACACATTTTTCAAACTAAGCCTCGCTGGATATGGGCTATAAGCCTATTAAATTTCAGAGCTATTTATTCTCTCATTTATAAGCCATTACTCAAATTTTCAAAAGAGAGAAAATCAAAATGGTGGCAAAATGACGTCAAACTTTAGAATTTTGTCCATGCCATTTCCAAGTGAATTTAGTTTCTGATCAGATTAGTTTAGCCTATTACTTATACCTGATTGATTTTTTTAGTTTACTAGAGAGAATAATAATAATAATAATCCGAATGATTTCAATATGTCTTTCAAGAAATACTTGAAAGCCAT
This sequence comes from Mopalia muscosa, assembly GCA_031763545.1. NCBI lineage: Eukaryota > Metazoa > Mollusca > Polyplacophora > Chitonida > Mopaliidae > Mopalia > Mopalia muscosa. The sequence continues at coordinate 1,149 of JARFOD010023846.1, forward strand.
AATTAAAGACTGTTTCTCTGAACACTTCTCTATTGTTTTAATTGCTGGAGGTGCTTCGCTGTTCAGTTGTGTTAGGGATTAAGTGAGTCACATGATGTGGCTGCCACTATGGCAGGGATGGTTTTTACGAGGTTTCATTCCGGTTTCCACCGTAATTAGACAATCCAATGTCATATAAGTGAAATACCCTTGAGTAGGACGTTAAACCCCAATCAAACAAGCGTTTTATAAGCAAACAAACTTGTCTAATTTTTGTCTTGAGAATTCTTTTTAAAGACATGAAGACAGACTTAGAAGAGAAGCCTAAAAAGTTTTTGAAAAGATAATTGAACTTATTACCAAACGATCAGTAAATCAATCAATCAATCAATCTTATTTTGCCATTTATAACTTGGAAAGTTTGTATATTAGTGAAGCAAAAATCATGCACAAACCATGTTGTGATATGTATTGTATAGTGTGTCCAATATCAAGATACATGGTGAGACTTGTTACACACCTACTTAAAACACTCATGAAGCCAATAATCTAATACAGGTCTATGTACTTTCAGATTGAGCGAATAGGTCCGCAGCACCAGGCAGGCAGTGATAGTCTTCTGACAGGAGGAGCTTTCTTCAAAATGAGAGAGGTAAAATCCATATCTACCTATTTCTGCTGAGTGGATTTGTTGTTGCGAGTGTTATGACTAACCGTTCTCACTGTGTTGTATTGTAGAATCTACTGTATCCATGTGACATGTCTTTTATCTAGTCACTGCTTGTTGTATCACCCATTTGTTAGTGCTGAAACGGTTCATCAGGTACGATTACAAACTTGAAGGTATTCGAATAGTAAAATCGCTAACTGATTAACCAAAAATTTGTCACGCCCCCTTAACTATACTGGGTGCTGGGTAAACTATGTGCGGAGAAATCTGCTCCTGTGTTTAACTGCTGTCTATCACATGATCTTTTTCTTTGAGAAACAAAATCATATACACATGTATGTTTTCCGCCATGCTGTCGTGCCTTGCTGGTCATCGCCATGGCTGAAAAAACGTAGCGCTACAAAATCTTTCTTTTAAACAGGTGATCTGGTTTTTCATGGCAGATTTGTCTGAATTATTATTCACAACCGAAGAGTCATATACATAACGAGTACTCCAATAGTATTCGAATATTACAAAACGGCTACTCAGTTACGAAAATCAGTACCCATTTCAGCACTACCATTTGTTGAGCTAATCGTTATGTGAGGATAATGATTGACAGTACATGTGTAGTAAATAGTCTAAAATCTACTTTTGAGAAGCACAGGGTTTGGCCTAATGGTTACACAGTGTTTACTTGTAGTTGATATTGGTTATTCTCCCCATACAAACCTGAATAAAATACTCTGGATTGTACATCATGAAGATACAAAGTTGCACTTATAACATCTATATTGTGATGTCATGATAAAGTTAATCATGTAACAGTAGTTTTGTGTGAAATGCAAAGTTGTAAACATGAAACTGTCTACAAAATCTTACAAACATGTATAGTGTTTGAAAAAAATGTGCAGATGTTGTACGGTGATTAGAAACCTAGTCTCTTCATTTTTAGACTTCTTAGAGGCAAAATGACTAGAATTGAGTAACATTTATCAGATCACACAGTGACAGTCTATCAAGCTATTTATTTATACTTTATAGGCTGTCTTTTATAAACTTCTCTGAATCATTCGTTTCTGTTTTTTTTCTTCTTTTTTACGATAGATGTTTTTTGAAGACAATATTGACGATGCTAAGTATTGTGGTCATCTATATGGTTTGGGGACATCGTATGTCCAGAATGGTGGAGGTTATGACACCAATTTTCAGGGCACAAACTCCCACGCCACCCCACCTGTCAACAATGGAACAGATGACTCAGCATCCAGTTGATACCCGGAGAATTGAGCGCGGGCCACATCACGTTCAGAACATTAGTCATATCATTGTACATCTCTACAGACTCCTCAATCTTTATCTTTTAGTCAATTTTATTGACACCTGGTTCGATCTCACTGAAGCTCTGACCAATCAATCACCTTCATTATTACTGATTTTAAAGATGCTTTCCTAGTTTATTTCTCTACCTTTATGTGTGTAGATGACCATTGTGTTGAACACATAGCTGTACAACCCTGTCTTATCTCCAGGGTCTTATATTCAACCACTCTAGATAAAGACTTCCAAGGCATATTTCACTTCCTCTTTCAACATAACATATCCTCATACAAAAATTATTTTCTTGTGTAATAGAGCTTAGATGTCATCCATGAAGTTCATTAATTTTGTCATGAAATATATGAAATTATTAAATTAATAAGAATTGGTAATGTGTGAATTTGTTAATTGAAGCTCGGAACTTTGTGTAAGTTGATATTGTTTGTTGACTGAGGAAGTAAATTTGTTATGAAATGTTCCCCATCTATAGTGGCTTGACAACCAGCTGCTTGGACAGTCTACTCTCAAACGAACAGCCAATAAATTACATCAGCTGCATGCTGAACTGGGACTCCTAATGGCAGAGTAACACCTTCTCACCTGTGGATTTCTTTAATGAGATGCATATTGATGATTCCCATTTTAAGAAAAACTTTTATTTTCCAGTTCCTTTTGTTTCTATATGATCATGTTAATTCAAATAGTATTTCAATAATAATGAAATTTGCTGCCCGCCCAGGTCATTGTGGCACCTCATCAACCCATTGTGTACACCTTACTTTTAGCGCTTTCAGGTTAACTGAGAGATATACCTGTGTCTAGTCTGTATAGGCTGCTATTTTAGATTTTTAATGAAATGTGTGTGTAAGTGTTGGACAGGAGAAATGGCCTCACAAACATATCACCACAAATGTGATCCTCACTCAAGCATGTAGCTATCTTTTACAAAGGTTCCATCTCACAACTCATCCTCTCAATATAAGGGGCTTTTGTCTAGCTCAACTTGGAATAAACTAAAGTGCCAGTGAATTGAAATATATATTTTTTTAAATTGTGATAATTTTTTATTAATCTGTCTATCATGCTTCCATTAAATGATTTCAAATTAAGTTTTGCTACGTCACATTTTGACAGCATGGTCTACATTCACCCAGTCCTCTGGAGTTTAAATCATTATGAAAGTGAGGCTAACTTCAGAATAGCTTTTCACCAAATAACCAATTAAATAGCCATCATCATATAAGTGAAATACCCTTGAGTACGACGTTAAACACCAATCAAACAAACAAACAAACTTAATTAAATACAACTTCATGGCTTTCTTGAAACCGTTGTATTTGTAAATCTGTTTAATCTCATACAGAGACAGCAATGTGAAATGAAACACTATAAAAGTCTATATATAATTAAATTGATTTGCCATTGTTTTCTGCAGTAGGAATCTCTGTGGATAGCTAGAAACACTATAAAAGTCTATATATAATTAAATTGATTGGCCATTGTTTTCTGCAGTAGGAATCTCTGTGGATAGCTACATTCTGAGTGATAAGTGTACATGTTACTTCCCTTTTGGGGGGAACAGTACTTTGTGAGGTTCTATGTGGGTGTCCTTCCTCTTAAAGACTCCTTTTATACTCAGCAAAACAGTGCTAATAAACACCATCTTAATGCAATTTCTGAAGCATATAAAATGGCATCTGTGGTAAACAAACAAAAAAATACTATTACAAGTTTTATTGCCGCTTTTCTTTTTTGTATTTTTTTCATTTTTTAATTTTACATCCAATACTTTCCCAAAGATTAAATTTTATGAGACAAGATGATTTGTATGATGCAATAAAATATAAGTCTTGATTCTATCATTTTGCTTATGTTCAGATTGTATTTTGTTTTACCTTCATGGCTGATGATTATATTTGTAGTGTACAAGACACCCAAATGTGATAATATAATGGACAAAGCAGTTGAAGATAAGTGTTGGAGAATTCTCTGAATTGCCATCTGCTAAACTCATGTTATTTTTTATCTTACGTTGATGTGGAAGGAGTTTTTATGTTTTTGTGTTTTAAGTTATCTTCTGCCATTTAGCTGATTAAGTCATATGACTTCTACTCACCACTGTTATTTTGGTGTTTTGCTCTAAAGGGACATTTTCTTTAGAATTTCTGGCCTGCTGTCTTCCTCTTCCTCTATGGTTGAAACGGCTGTGAATGTGAAGAAAGGGTATTTGCAGAAAGCTTTTCCTTGTCATACTTAAAATGGCCATTTCCAATAGGAAGAATCTTTGAAGGAAGGTATCACACATTCCACTGAAAACATACTATTTTTTAATTGAAAGCCAGGAAATTAATCAATTCCCTGGAGACTGAACTTTTAGAAGGCATTTATAGGCAGCAAAATCATATTCACACACATGGATGGTATCTTCTGAAAGGTTGAGATGTTTTTATGGCTTGGTTTGCACTTCAGAAACTGATTGGGTGTTGGACAATACAATATGGAATATCACGACTATACTGTGCTCAGAGCCTCATTTTTCTCGAATTGCTTTTTAATATTATTTAAATTTTCTGTTGTGACATCCTCTAGACAGTGTATCTGTAGATGTTAATGTTCTGAACTGTGATGTAGCTGGTTGAGTACATAGACATCTCCTCAACTTGATATTTTAGTCTGGGCTAGTTTATACGTGAATTCCACATCCTCAAATACAAAATAGCAATTATTTTATTAACACCTGAGAGATTTATCAAAGTCCTTTACCTTATTGATAGGATCCTCTGATCACTTTATTTGAATCACAGGTGTTTGGCTGAATAATGAGAAATACGACCATCACACTGTACATAACATCCTCATACTAACCAGAGGGGCTTCATGGTGTCCTCTGTAAGTCAAAGTGGCTCCTTTTTAACCTCCCTCATTAATCACTTATTCCTCGTATCAAAGCAATGCCATGCAGATTATTGACTTTTATCTTTAGTTTCTGTGATTTGTGGCTGTCTGCAATAGGCTCTTTGGAAGGAGGGTGGTAGAGAGAGAGTGAGTCCATTCATCTAACAGAGTTCAGGGTGATTCTAAGGCAGCAATCATATCATACCCCATTCTAGTTAGAAGGGTTTGTAGTCAGTGAGTGTTGTATACTGGAGAAATCATTTCTAGTGCAACACCTGGCAGGTATGGTGCAATTCTTCAATCCTGGTCTGTCCAGTTACGACATGATAAGTTAATATATCAGAAGAGAGTCTGGAGGTTATTCCACGATTAGAACAAAACCTCATTGGGATCCAAATAGTGGATAATTCGAAAAACATAATTTCTAGATTGTTCCAGAATTAACTAAAATGTTCAACCTTGGTGTTTTTTCTCCTCTCTGAGTCACTTTTTGATTCTTTTACCCAATGTGTTTTCCAGGGAACAATGTTCTGTGATAGGAGAGTAACTAGTTTATCTTCATTGTGTCTTTTAGGGAATCAGGAAATTTACAATACTATCAATGTCTTCTCTGATATCATAAGACATAATGTACTGTCTTTGTGTCTTGTGATATCATAAGAGTAACATCACAATACTGTGTGTCTTGTCTTGTGGTCTCATAAAAGTAACTTCATTGTACTGTGGTTGTCTTGTGATATCATGAGAGTTGCTACACTGTACTGTCATTAAGTCTTGTGATATAATAAGAGGCACTCTCTGTCATTGTGTCTTTGTGATATCAGCTGAGTTACTGCACTGTCTCTGTCTTTCGTGATATCCTGAACTGTGGAGTTATTTTTGTCATATTATTAATGTCAAATATACAGATATGGACCCTAGCGCCCAGTGCTTTTTGTATTTTGTGATGCTATAAATAACAAAGATATGCTTGTAATGTAACATTTTCTTCATGATATCCCAAAAGTTAAATTAGAAAAGATATGCATCTAATGTAACATTTTCTTCATGATATCCCAAAAGTTAAATTAGATACTCTGTGCTTTCGATTTTGCCTTTTGTGATATCATTAACTTGAAATGTTTTGTTTGTATATCCCTTTGTCATTTATGATATCATAAGAACAAACAAAGATATTCTATTTGTTCACTTTATCTTTTATGATATCATGGGATAAAACATATCCAGTGCATACTATGAATGCTCCTTTGTTTATTGTCTGATATCACTAAAGTGAATTTGTTGTCATGACACTTTATCTTGCATGGTATTATGTGGATGAAGCAAGGTAAAGTGTTACGTCCCTGCTCAGATATCAAGTCATTAAAATTGTTCAAATGATTTGTTATGAATTACTATCTGGGTATTGGAAAACACTATCACCCATTGGTTAGCTATTATTATCAGAAAATGAGATATGATATGAAGTTTCACCCAGTGCTTGAAATGAATTCATTGTTCCTATCACGAAGGACTTTGTTATTACCCACCAAATTGCTATTTATTATTTGAGCCATGGAATCGCCTATTACTACTCCAAACAATCCTTGTCGACACAAAACTTTGACCTTACACTCAATCTGTCGTCAAAGTTCTGCACAATTATGTTGCTTTTATTATAGTGTATGTAGTGATTATGTTGCTATGGTAAGAGACAAAGATTTCTTACTTTTAAGGAAATGTAAATAAAATTCAATTAAGGCATTGAGCCCTTAATTTTCATAGCAGATCATGGGAGTTGTGTGTTTTATTTTATGCACTTTATGTCACCACTTTCTCAACTGCACATGCGGAAGGACAACCCCTTCAAGGGTCAAAATTTTCCATTTGTACAAATGCTTTTTGATCAGCATTTAGTAAAAAAAAAAAAAAAAAAAGCCTCGGCTTCCTCGGTTGATCATAAGAGGCGAGAAAAGAGGTTGCTTTTTGTTACCCTGGTGTTCACAGAGCTAAAGGGTAACGTTAAGCAGATTTGTTTGTGATGTTCTGTATCTCTGTCCGTCGTCATATAAGTGAAATACCTTGAGTACGACGTTAAACACAAATCAAACAAACAAATCCTCTCAGTAAACGATTTGTGACGGTTACCTTCACACTAACTTTCATAACCCCTTGACTAACGTTCCATGGTTCGCATAATAATTGGGTCAAATTGTGAAATAAAAGTAGATTATGTGTTATATTTTTTCTCATTTTAGCAATGTTTAAGCAAACAATTCCAGAAGTTCGACTACGGGTCTGCAGAAGAAAATATGAAACATTACAACAAAGTAAGTGCTGTGCTCGGAACTTCACAAAAAAATAGTTGGTCCATAACTTAATAATAGTAATTAAGTTTTTAAGTAAGTTATTGTTGATATTGCAATGCGTGTGATAATCTGCGTCTTCGCTAGCGAAAATCTGAAGGGGACTTTCTGATGCCCGGATGATCTATGTTCTAAGGGGCAACAAGAAGCGGATCTGGCTTGCATGTTTACTCTGTAAAAAGAAAGTGTTGAATTAAAAAAAAAAAGCATTTGTACAATGTATGATTAAGTTTCTCAATGCTTCTGGGATGGGACAACATTGCCAACTACACCAAAAAAGAAAGAATAATAACATACGTTGTGGCGCGTTTCTCTGGAATTTTGTGTTAAGCGACCTGAAATATTTAGATTTTAACGAATGCAAATGAAACTTGAGGAAAATACTTCGGTGGTCATGGATATTTAAATCTGCAATACTGATAATGATGTGGAATTCTCATTTCACGGTACACAAGTTACAACATGCCAAGACTTAATTTTGCGAATCGAATCGAAAAATTGCGATTGGCCGCCTCCATGAGTAAGGTGAATCGCAGTCGGAAGTCTCACGGCACATGAACCTCAGACAGAGCACTATTTCACGTCTTTGGGACAAGTTTCAGTGATTCCAATCTACAGAAGTGGTAGACCTCTCGTAATTACTGTAGCACAGGATCGCTACATCCTGGTCCATCACTTGCGTCACCAAAATACCACAGCAACGAACACAGCTGGGCAAGTGCCTGGTTTAAGGCGGGTGCATGTCTTCACAAACCATCGGAACCGACTTCGAGAAACTGGTTTACGGGCTGGGAGACCATAACTTGGTGCCGTTCGGCAACGCCAACATCGACGTTTAGGCGTTCGCTGGTTCACAAATGTGGGCTGTAACTTAAGAAACTGGCGGCAGTATGGTTCAGCGACGAGTCACGTGTCCTTTTGTAGGGACATGATGGACGACAACGCGTATACATGCGCCGCACGAAAGGTTTTGCCAACAACTTTGTCGCCCAAGCTGAGAGATTAGATGGAAGCAGTGTCATGATGTGGGGAGGTATGTCCTACACAGGCAGATGTGAACTGGTGCTTGTGCGGGGCAACATGACAGCTGTACGTTATGGGGATGAAATTCTGCGCCCGCGCATGCCCTCCATTATGGCTCAACTCATTCAGCACGACAATGCCAGGTCGCATACGGCACGTCAAACAGTGGAATACCCAGAGCATGAGTCATTAAGACCGCCAGATCTCAACCCTATTGAGCATCGCTTCGACAAACTGGACAGACGTTTACGCCAGTGTAACCCAGCGTCTTAGTCCAGATGCCAAGGGGGTGTCGCGCAGTGATTGCAGCTCACGGTGGCAACACATGGTATTAACTTCAGCACACTGAATATATTTTGAATCACATATATACCGGGAACTAACAATTTTAAGTGCTTTAGAGTCTCTAAATCGGGCCCAGCGTGGTTCACCAATAAAAACAATCGTCTTTGCTAGCCAATGATTTTATTCCAAGCTAACCTACATACACAACATATAGCCAATGGACCGTTCCCCAAAGATTGTTCACCAACTGTTTAGTCTAGAAGCTTTAATTAAATGATGCATTAGGGAGGTTGGAGCAAAACGAACAGATATTTCCATGACTGTAACAAATAACTTGTACTTTGTGCGACAAGTAACATACATGGTTTTGTGACTCGTGGCTTGCTTCATTAAGTGGTGTACATCGATGATATTTTACCCAAAAGTTTCATTGTCATTTTTTACCTTCAGTCGACCGCGCCGATGTACGATCTATCTAAGATGGACACTTCTGTGGCTTTATACTGGGGCGGAAAAGATTGGCTGGCGGATCCCACAGATGTCGAGGGTCTGATTCCAAAACTCACAAATCTTATAGTAAACAAAGAAATAGAAGAATGGGATCATTTTGACTTCATCTGGGGTATGGATGCGCCCTCTCTTGTCTACGAAAGCATTCTAAAAATAATTCGTCAAAAAGAAAATTGGACGAGTAGTGCACCTTGATTAACAATTTTGAAAACTTGGGGTGATAGCTTATTTATGACAGAGAACAAACAGCACCATACCAAATTACACGCTGGTGCATGTGAACAGTAAATTTGTCACATCCATAGCGTTTTGTATACTTGTCTCAAAAATAATTATTGTGAATATTATGTAAATTATTGATAAATGCGTCAGCAGTGGAGCTAGTCTATATGATCCAAACAATATATATGTCAATTCAAATCCAGACCATCGTTGTGTTGTTGTTGCGTTGTGTTTACACCAATAAGCCGACACTGATAAAAGCTGTGGTTACATTTATTATTTGAGTTATTTGACATTCAACCTTAGTGTAAATAATCTACTGACACGGATGGATGGACGGACAGCGGGACGGGTTGCAAGAAGTAAGGCCTAGTTTAGAATAGAGCAAGCTGGGGTCTGTTCCACAAACGCTCGTATAACCAGCGATCGGCTTACAGTAGCCAATACTGACTGTACCCTATACGCTGGTTCATATAGCAAAGCTTTTC
>JARFOD010023857.1:0-24438 GCA_031763545.1 Mopalia muscosa
CCGCCAGATGGCGTAGCTGAAACTCTCATTGTACATTAATTATCTGCCAAGGGTTCAAATGCAGAGTAGATCGGAATAGTAACCCTTGGCTAGGGAAGATGCTCTATGGGAGAGTTAATCACCTCTTTGTCAACATTTAACACCGTATAACTGTCCAGATATTATAAGAACATTTTTATAGAATTTAGCACGATCATGTAAAGAGTAATATCTCTTTTGATAAACTTTTTTTTTTGTTGAATACTTTACATATCAGAATAATGCTACTCACTATGTTGTTCATCATCTACCACAACAACAACATCAACATCAACATCAACAACAACAACAACAAAGGAGAAAAAAATCTTCCATTATATAGCTAGCCCTCTTTATTATTCATGATGATAACGGCTGCTGTCATTTAAGTGAAATTACTTTAAATGTGTTGTAATGAAACAATAGCTGTAACACAGTGGATAGAAGGCTTGTATCCGTCTGTCTCATGGTGTATGGCAGGTATATAGTTTAGTATAACAGTAGGCTACCGTATATTTGTTATTTAGTGAGACTACGTATTGGCTTTTTGGGTTTACTACTTACTAGTGGTAAATAATATATGCCCCTTTATGGTGTTAATTAGTACATGATCTAGCAGAGTGGTTGATTTTGTAGAGCCAGAAGTCTCTATCGAAACAGGAAATTTTATGTAAATAGGCCTCTCTGCATTGTTCGTTATTGCTGTTCTATTGAATTAATAATGATGTTATCGTACTGGCCTATAACGGATGATGAATTATTAAAAAGCGGCAACTGCTCCGGTGATAACTGCCGACAACTGCTCCCGTAACGACTTCTTCCGTGTCCGTGACAACCCATCCACTGATATTGGTCCCCTTCATTAACACACAGGTTACCTTCAAATTCACCATTAGTATAGGATATGTGTGTGTATATGTAATTTTGTTGTTATAAAAATCGATTGGTATCCTAAATTAGTTGAAACTTTTATTTTACTGGAATAAACATTGTGGAAAAAGATATTTATATGCGAGAATGTGTTTGTAAACAGCTCTTGTGGCCTGTGTATGTTTACTGCCACAAAGTGTGTCATTAACAACCCGTACACGCTTTTATCGCGCTAATTTTATATTATTTTATTTAACTGTGCCATTCTCCGGCATAGACGGGTTTTTACGATTTTACAACTTTATTCATTGACTTTTATAACCTTCCTCGTTTGTTTAACCTGGAATGTGTCATGAGATGCTATGTTACATTGTGACCGTCGCCGATAAAACCAACATAAAAGTGTTCTAAAGTGATCGGCCAAAAGCTGAGTTCATTTATTCCTTGTTTGATTGATGTCATTCCTTTACTTCAGTATTATGTAGGACATAATAAACATGTGTCCAACTGGGAATGGAAATATGTGTAGGCTTACTTCAAATACAACTGTAGAGCTAGCTATATGATTCTGTAAGATCCACGGTATTATGATGTATGTATACAGTGTCTATACCATATGGCTATTCTATAACCCAGACCAGTTTTGTAACAATAGATAGTTCAATATAGACACAAACCAATCGAGTTTTTGGGGAAAATTTTTCCGGAAAATTGTTTAAAAGGGGTGAATATAATATTTTCTGAGAGACTAAAATAGAAAGAACAAATCCTGGAGTATTTTATATCGCACTTGGAATCGTTTCAAAGTGTCAAGACAATTGACAAATCGCCTGCAAAATATCATGCATATATAGTTATTCCTTACCCATACCGAATATCTTTTTTGTTAAATATTCATCATAAATTTATACCATGTAAACGGCCATTACCTTGTTGGTAACTCATAAAACTTACGATATCTACTTTATAGAAATATATATTTATATATATGTATGTATGCTATCACTTCTTACGTCATTGAAACCAGTAAAATATATTCGGTCCCTTACATTAAAATAGTATGCTAAACTAAATAGCTTATCCATTTATATAATTCCGAATTGGACGGCATTTATGACCCAGTGTGACATGTAATGAATCAATGTCACAGAGACAGCTACCAAACAGGCTCTGTGACAACTGAAGTGCTGAAAAACACTCGCTCAATCTAATCCGTCAAGCACTTTTAGTGTTCCTTTACTTATCACTAATGTGAAACACTCATTTTATGCGGGGATGTTGAATGGACAGTGGAATGAATTATTAACTATTCACTCATGAAGGTATTGTATTAATAAGACAATGAAGACACTAATGTCCTTTTGGTTGTGGAAATGAGTCACATTTTATAAACATCTCACAACACGTCTTCTTTCTCGAGCCATGGTTGTGAAAATTGTTTAACCCTTAAAACCCCGAGATGGTGCATTTGAGTTACGCTCAGATACCGGGATATGTATGTTATTTATCTCTTCACGACATGAGCCCGCGGCCGTGGCTCAGTGGTAGCGAGTGCGCTTCCTGAACTGAACATGCTTCGATTTACCGTTCATGAGTTCGAGTCCGCCTTTCGACCATCAGGTATATGGGTGGTTTTTACGACGTTTTCTCCCGGTTTTCCACCGTAATAAGGCTGTGTGCAATGTGAAGTGGACAATCCGTCATCATATAAGTGAAATACCCTTGAGTACGACGTTAAACACCAATCAAACACCCAAACAAACTTCACGACATGTTTATATGCAACTGGTTGGTTTCCCTTAACTTACGAGGTGTCATCACCAGAAAGTTAAGCAGCTAATTCTTAGCATTTAATGTTCACACAACTTTCCTGTGACAATGATGTCTTCCGCAAATGTTGTTTTCATCTGTTTCTTAAGCCGACCATGACAGTTTGAGCCAAGGTTTCTTGTTGGTCCGGGTAATGCGGACACTTGGTTGGCCAATTGTAGATGTTCCGAAGATCGTTACTGTGTGTCTTCGTCCGTTATACACCGGTTTATGTTTATTAGCAGTGATGTAGTGGAGCGGCGAATAACAGTGCTCGTTATGGGAGGACCGACTGATGGTATGTTATCAGGGGGATTTCTGAATGGGATTTTACATTGCGGATACCAGCATGGTATGCTATATGGTTATAACAGAATGGTATTTTATCAGGGAGATAACAAATTGGAATTTTTTAAAGGGGATACCAGAATGGGATTTGATATTGGGTATAACAGGATGGTTGTTATATGGGGATACCAGTTAGGTGTATTATATGGGGGATACCAGAATGGTAGGTTATAGCGGGCATACCAGAATGGTGTGTTATATGGGGATACCAGTTAGGTGCGTTGTACTGGGGATCACAGAATGGTAATTTGTAGAGGGGGTAACAGAATGGTGTGTTATATGGGGATACCAGTTAGGTGTATTGTATGGGGGATACAAGAATGTTAGGTTATAGGGGGGATACCAGAATGGTGTGTTATATGGGGATACCAGTTAGGTGTGTTATATGGGGGATACCAGAATAGTAGGTTATAGAGGGGATACCAGAATGGTGTGTTATATGGGGATATCAGTTAGGTGTATTGTATATGAGATACAAAAATGGTACAGTAAAGATGGGATACCAGAATGGTGTGTTATACGGGGATACCAGTTAGGTGTATTGTATGGGGGATACCAGAATGGTACGTTATAGCGGGGATACCAGAATGGTGTGTTATATGGGGATACCAGTTAGGTGCGTTGTACTGGGGATCACAGAATGGTAAGTTGTAGAAGGGGTAACTGAATGGTGTGTTATATAGGGATATCAGTTAGGTGTATTGTATGGAGGATACAAGAATGTTAGGTTATAGGGGGGATACCAGAATGGTGTGTTATATGGGAATACCAGTTAGGTGTGTTATATGGGGGATACCAGAATAGTAGGTTATAGCGGGGATACCAGAATGGTGTGTTATATGGGGATATCAGTTAGGTGTATTGTATATGGGATACAAGAATGGTAGAGTAATGATGGGATACCAGAATGGTGTGTTATATGGGGATACCAGTTAGGTGTATTGTATGGGGGATACAAGAATGTTAGGTTGTAGCGGGGATACCAGAATGGTGTGTTATATGGGGATACCAGTTAGGTGTATTGTATGGGGGATACAAGAATGTTAGGTTATAGAGGAGATACCAGAATGGTGTGTTATACGGGGATACCAGTTAGGTATATTGTATGGGGGATACAAGAATGTTAGGTTAAAGAGGGGATACTAGAATGGTGTGTTATATGGGGGATACCAGTTGGGTGTGTTTACTTATATGGGGGATACCAGTTGGGTGTGTTTACTTATATGGCGGATACCAGTTAGGTGTATTTACGTATATGCGGGATATTATAATGGTGTGTTATATGGGGGATACCAGTTAGGTGTATTTACTTATATGCAGGATATTAGAATGGTGTGTTATATGGGGGATACCAGTTAGGTGTATTTACTTATATGCGGGATATTAGAATGGTGTGTTATATGGGCGATACCAGAATAGTAGGTTGTATGAGGTATACCACAAGTAGGCTTACATGTTATAGGAGGATACCAGACAGGTATGTTCTATATACCATTCACAAAACGATCTTTTATCTCGGAAGATTACAAAATGACATTGGGAATAACAGAATGGTATGTTGCCGTGGGATAAAACAGAAGGAGATTTTGTTTAGAAGCTTTTGATTAAACAAGATTGAAGTAAATACCAAACAAGTTCAGTATAATGCTCTGTGGGGATGCGAGAAAATGTTTTAACATAACATGTGTTGTAATAATCGTTTTGTATCCTAAATTAATATTGTGCATAATGTTTTGCTGGAATAAACAATATAATGGAGTTATTTATATATGTCACTGTTAAAGTAAAAGTTTAAAGAAAACAGCCTCTTGAAGCTATAGTATCAAATTAATGCCTGCACTCGATGTGATAGAGTGAAAACAGACAGGTGATATTATCTGTATAGCATGGAGATTGGTATTGTATGAGTTGATCTGTGAACCAGTGTAACACTTCTGTACTAAACAACACCAAATCTACATCAACATTAATTATCTTAGTTCATTAGAGCAATAGATGAGGCTCATTGTTATTAGTAGTTCAAAGGGAGATAAAAAAAACGTCAGTGCGTTATCTGATTATATATATGATACTTGAATAAATACGGATTTATTAGGTAGGTGATGAGACCGTAATTATAATACTGATTAGATCAGGAAGCTTGTTTGGTGAGGCTCACAGGGTAGCATTGTTTATACCCTCTTCTCGTGTATGTATAGTAAACGTGCATTTAGATGTAAGCAAAAGTGAATATTCGATTTCTTCAGCTTGCAGGATACAAATAACAATTTAGCGTCCACAGGGATGTTTTCTTGTTGTTGATTAACATATTCCCGAGCGTATTTGACCAGGTGTTTTGGGTGACAGGTAAGGTGAGCTTAACCTAATTACCTATTGGACCTTCACTACAGCTCTCAGGTAATTGATGACCGGAAATGGAAGTCTGACAGCTCGAGAGTTTTTTCACCTTTTTTCTCAGTTTTTTTGTTCTTGTCTTTTTTTTAACTCCACCATCGTTTTATGAATCAGCCGTACATAAATAATATATCCAGTTTAGGAATTGTAATAGGATTAACTTAGGAATTATACTATGATTAACTGATTTGTTTATCTTGATAACATCAGGTGTAGTAAACAAATATCAAGGCATATGAAAGAGCAAATAAAAGGCATTTTCTTAAATATTAAAGCAATGAATCGCAAAGAGATATTTTGTAAGATAAAGCGTGAATTCCAAATATTGAAATATTGATAAATCTAGATGCATTTTTCACTTTCAAGATGCAGATGAACGGGTAGCTGATTTCTATTCGTTTAGATTATGCTGTAGGCCTATTTGCCAACAGAGGTTAGAAAGGGTAAAATTCCATGACATTTACACGGAATTGGGTATGTAAGCGCATATCTTTAGCAGACCATATTCCGTTCATCTGAACATTACAAGGCCTGCTTATTTTTAAAACTGGTATTTAACTATTTATTCTTCCAAACACTATAGCGTCACGATACGTGCTCTGTGGGGTTGAAAAGCACGGGAACATCTGTTAAATGAGGAAATTATGTGATCTCTGTTAAAACAAAAATGGGAGAAGCAAAATATTTGAGGTGTACACATTGGGCCTGCTAGAATAAACATGATTGTGAGCTTCTAACCGTATCTATGAAACCATTAAAAGGCCACATCGGAAAATCACACGTTTTAAGGCTACAATAGGTGTTTAATGGCAATACGGCCTTCCATACTTTTCAGAGGTCTAGCCCTATGACCGCCCGTTGTGTACACATCGCTGTTAACAGACAACTGTGACAGGACCTGCCTTTATTAGTTACTTACACAGGTGCTCTCTACTTATCCTGTATTTCCCACTGGCAAATATAACCGGTGGTTGATCGATACCAAAGCGTGGAAGCTACCTGTCAATGACCATAAAATATCAGCAATATTGAACGTTTTATCTATTGGATATTGACAGCTCTTTAACCGTGCGGCTTGTAGCTGGGTGACAATCAAGACCCCTGGACAGTTAGCTGATAATAAAGTTTTTGATAGAGTCGCCTGTGATAATTTCGAGTTCTCGAACGTTAATGTGGAAGCCATGGGTTTATTTCTGGCATGGTTCAGTCTGAATATTTAAATTGTTATTCTACTTTAGGGGGTTAGTACTTGTATTTAACCTTTACTAATTGGTTTCCATTACGATTAAAGCAACAAGTATATTGTCATGCAAAGTGGAGGAATATTTTAGAATTACTCAAGATACTGTACTGGTTACATACATATGTATATTTTGTTATTTTGCTGTCCTAAAAGCCTGTATTATCCCCTTTTTCTTAAGAATTCCTGGGTGGGTATTTGTAGTTGATCCCAAACCAAATAGCTAGGGAAGTCAATCAAATGAGAGGACAACACGCCTGAGCGTCCCGCAAACGTTTTCTTAGCGATACCTCAAATCCTGGCTTTGCTGACAACTGCCTCGCGCCGTGTCACAAATTTAGAGTCAAATAGAGTCAAAGGTAAAACATCCCCCGATTAACAAGAACAAAGGATTGTTAGATTTCTCAAACGCCGGCTTGATTTTGCAATCCGAATAAGGACCCGTCCTTTCGTGCCCTTCAGAGGTTCATGTAACCTTCAGGGCTTGTTAAATGTCTCACCCTATCTCAGATCTTAAGTAGGGCCGAAATGCCATAGTGTTTCACGATGACTGCCGTAGCACGCAGTCGCATGCACTGCATAAACTCACGTACTGTCCCTAGCTGATGTAAAAGCAAACTTTCTGTCAGATTTGAACAGTGTTTCTAACAGAGCCTGGATCAGTGGACGCCCACACAACGTTAACCTAGCCCATTCCATTCTATTAAAGACGTTTTAAAACAATAGGATGTGGACGTCTGCAGTAAGACTATATCCCTACTGATTGTCACCTGTTCCGTGCACTGTCAATCCAGAATAACATTTAGAAGTGACTTCCATAAGTCCTTGTGGCAATTTTACTGTGGTGAGTTTCCATGAAACTGACACACTGTTGTCAGCATATTATTTAATTCCTGGGTGAATATTGTGTTATTTAGATTTAAGATGCCGACCAATAAGTTAGATATTAAACATGTGTATATCACCTTAACTAATATGATTAGTGATTGAATATCCGATAAAGATCTAAGTGGAATACGACTGATGTAATCTGTATGTTTTCTGTTCTATTTTGCAGAATAACAGATGTGGATACTTCGATGATAAAGAAAGTATGTGAATACGGTAATGTGAATCCGGTTGATAGCAGTGTGCATAACCAGGGATAGGTAGAAGTGTGCATGAAACGTGAGTGGAGACAAGAAGTATGCATAACAAGGGATATATGAAAGTGTTCATAACCAAGGATAGAAAGAAGTGTTCATAAAGAAGGAGAGAAGCCGTTTAAGTCGATATGGAGCATACCTACATTGCTTTAGGACAGGAATATACCATACGCTGTTGGAAAGACAATTTGAGTTAACACGAACAGATGACGGAGCCATGATGTGTTTACTGAATAGCGTGTTAAAAGCCATGTGCTTTTTGGTTTTCCTTTGCTACATTACTGTTCATCCCCTGTTTATCTACCGTGTGTATGACTGGTACGTAAATGGGCAACTGGAGGTGTTTCTCTCACTGCTCGTTCTACTCATCGCTCCGATGTTAGTGGTGAACTTATTATCTGTCATTCTTCTCTTAAGGAGGGGAGATTTTAACGGATCGTCTGTTGTCCAAAATCTATGTGTGCTCTCACATTGTTTACAGATGGGATTACTATGGAGACTCTCTAGCATTTTCCATTTATTTGATGAAAGAAAAGTGTTGGAATTTAGTTTATTGACTGTTGGCCAATCAGCATCGAGTATTTTACCAGCTCTCTTAGTTGAAGGTGTTTTATTAAAACCGATGTTACCAACAGTGCCGGTTACGTCACAGGCTTTTCTCGCAGTGGGTGCGATTTCAAGTGCTTTATCGTTTGTCTTAGCTCAAAAGGCACTCCGGCAAAAACGGGACCATTCAGATAACCTAAACGACTCAAAGATTGTTTTGTTAACTGTGTGTCACATTTTTGGGGTGATTTGTCTTTTCGTATCTCGTTGTGTATCAATAGTTTTATTTACTTATGTGCTTACATTTTGGATAACACTTTTACTTGGCCTTCATTTCCTGCTATGTCTGACAGTCAATTTACTCTATACGCATTTTCAGCTTAAGAGGTTCCACTTTCTGTGTGTGCTGAGGCAATCTGGTCTAATGTACCTCCACGTGTTCGATTCAGTGACTACCGGTTCTGGTCCAGGAAAATGTGCCAATGTAATGTATTACGCATTGTTACTGGTGGAGAATATTCTCATGACAGCCGTGTGGGTGATGACATCCGGCCACACAGATATAACTAAACTCATCACAGTCATGGTCATGCTGTCATCATTTGTCATTGGCGTCGTTCTCAAATTTCTCTGTCACAGCTGTACTGACAGTGATATCGCGGAAGACTCAGATCTGAAAACTTTACAAGTCAGGGCTGCCTCTTCGACAAGTATCAACCAGAGATCCTCCTGTCGCGATTTACCTACTACTCATTCCAGATCTGGAGGTGTTACAGACGAGGACAACCAGGCTTTGTCAGAAATTAATTCCACATCAGCAACTGTCTGTGCAAAAGTATCAACGAGAACAAAACATGTTAATCCAAATGCACTTTCAAGGTCATCTAGAAGCCGTTCTCTAGGTCAAAGCACAATGTCTTACCACAACCGTGCTTTTAATTCTGCTGCAAACTTAAATGAAAACCCAAAGAAAATTGTCCAAAAGAAAAGGACGCAAGAGAAAGTTAATTCGCACGATGGAAAAGGTGAAGCTAAAACGACAAGCAATACAAGTGATCATGATCGTAGTTGCTCAAGTAAAGCTAAACAGAATCGAACTGTGCTCAAATCTCAGAGAGGATATTGCTCTGAGGAACATACTGACATTGGTTCCTCTAATAGCAGGAACACAAATACATTAGATCTCAGTGGTCATAGTAACCCAACAGGAAATTACTCAGTTTGTGATCGTGATCATCGCCCAGGAGTCCGGGATAAAACTAATATAGAGCTAAAACGGAAAGAAGATTTGCCAGAGTGTGATAGAAATCTGGGGACACATGCTATTGCGTCCCAACCAAGAGAAACCGCGCAGTACGGCCCCAAGAGTTGTGTCCCTTTCTCTAGCCAGGCGAATAAACCGTATCCTAACGACTGGTACAAGTATTGGGCGAGTCACTGGCAGCAACAGGAGCCCCAGGAGGCTGTTGATCAGTACAGTTGTGACTTTTATACAGACACTACCTCATATTATGACACTCTCAGTTACTATTACACGGTCACCAGTACATCTTCCGACGAGTCGGACTGTGCCAGGACGTGGCCTCCATCGTTGCCGACAGGACTTCAAAGTCACGTCACCCAACTACCAGACGAAAAACTTTCACCGGAGGAAAGGATTTCTCAGTGGTTACTAAGGTCAAGACAGTTTTTTTCTCAAGATTTTCTGAGGCACCCAAACCCACAAGATGGGCGATTTGGGTCAAACAGAAGAACTATATGCGGCTACAATAATAAAGTCAGCATGTCATCCACTTCGTCAAAGCGGCTGCCGCCGAGGGGAATTAATCCCCGTCAAAGGCCACAGTTTAACTCTGGCCAGTCTGAAGAATATCGAATACAATTTCAAAATTACATGGACAGCTTAAAGACAAGGAAAAAATCCGGAGGCGTATGGGCTTGCTACCCTCGGCCCAAAAGTCCAACAAATAATAAATCAGGTCTGTGTGACATATACGAAACTAAACTAAATAGACCAACAAAAACCATGAGTGGTCTAGATGATCAGCTCCAGTCTGTCGATATATCTGTAAAGCCTCCAAGGCCCCCACGTCCTCCAAGAAACATTAAACATGCCAATGTTACACAAAATGCCCAAAACAAAACCGCTAACTCGCCATCGTGCCAGGAAGTCTCGGATTGTATCCCCCACGCAAGATACGAAGGCTTTCATTCAGTGGATCACCTAAATAGTGCGAGAGAGGTTTTACCACAGCATAGAAATGAACCAAAATTAACAGACGAAAATTCCCCTATGTATTCCCGAAAATCGTCATCACCAAGTATTCCAATGGTTAGTTATGGCAACGAAAAGACATTCCATTCTCAAAGCCAGTATTCCGACTTAACTCGGACACCGTACTGTTCACAAAAACCTTCCTCATCCATTGCCGTGTTGACTAATTATAATAACAAACAAACAGTTCAGCTTGAATACCAGCCCAGTTATTCACAGAAACCGGTATCGCCGATTGCGCCAGGAATGAAATTATACCCCGACCGAAATTCTAGTTCGCATGCGCTTCAAAATCTGCCAGCAATGGTTCCTGAATTCGTCCGCAATTGTCCATCCCCTTACAGACAACGAGCCAGTTATAGCCCTGATAAACACAGCATGCCACCACCACATAACCCCAACATTTCATCTTGTAATTATCCCATTCAAACCTTGCGAGAGTCTAAAGCTCCCGTGTACTTGGATGGTCAAGTTACACAATGGTCCGATAACGACCGGGGACAAACACGTGGCACCAAGCAAATGCTTTCATATTCTCAAAATAAATTTTCCCACATCGTATCGCATCACAATGATAAGGATAATTCTGAACCTGTAAATAAACAGGACAGTATCCTTCAATCACCCACGATGTATCGCTCACATGACATAATACATTCACCGCGCATTCCTCCAAAAACAATGTCTCCGCCAGCAAGAAGGCCGAATTCTCTCTCCGCCACGGAAGAGAGCAATCTTCACACACAGCCTAGAACTTTACTTCAAGAGTCCATCGTCCCGCCATATAGACCAAGAAAGTTGACGGGGCCTACATATTCCAAAACAAAAGACATACCCATGCATAAGCCCAATACTGGTTTAGAATCAGCTGTTTGACATTATAATATGTTGTTATTATATTTATATTTTTGGATAAATAATAAAGTTTGTTTTTGTCTTTTTCCGAGTGCTTGAGTTAATAGTGACCTAGGTTTTAGGTGATACATTGTTGACAGCACAAGCGTAGTGTATCTACGGAGAACGATATTTCATTTGTGACTCCAATGTTTCTACTCTTTATTTACTCTTCTGATGGTGGCAAATAAAGCGCCGGAATATCTGACATAAAAGAAGCCCTTCGTTCTTTGCAGATTCACAACTCTCGTGGCATTCATTTTTAAGACATGCTGAATAAATAAATAAACAAATAAATAAAATGACTAAACCATTTTTTATATTTCCATATTATGTGTAATATGTTTGTTGTTTGAAAAGAAATGACATGGTTTGACAGATAGATTATTACTTTTCGAAAACAGTTTCGCTGTTGATTGCGTTTATCAGAGTTTGCATTTCAATTTGCCATACTTTCACCCTCTTGCTGAGACAAACACAAGTTGTCTCACCCAATGTCTAGGTCTTAATTTGAAGAGGAAGACAACTGTTTTTCTACCTAAACTTATTCTTTTTATTGCATATTTTCATTATTTTAATTTAAAAAGCGGAGCTGACGTCATTTTTCAAAAACACAGTAGCTATATCCTTTATTCGTGGCTGTCCCCATATATTACCTGCACTGGTGGTTGTTTTCAAATGAAGCCGAAAGTGAGGGTTACGTCCCCAAGCGAAACCACAACAAACAACCGCTTGTACATATCAACTTTTTTTTTTTAAACAGCATGTCAGCTAAAGCATGCTGAACGTATGTGTTACTCAAAGAGCTATTCTGGTATGTATACAACATATTAAAATTGCGCTTGGATGGCCAGGCTTGTCTATACGCCCTGTTGTTACAGATGCCTTCTAATGCATACATAAGCAAACGGATACACTGGTGACCGACCCTGTTTTGGAACAACGACGTCAGTACCACCTTTAAAATGGCTAATAAACGGCTATGCTTACTCGAATGCAAGTGCATTACAGATGTTTGTCTTTGAAAATATGCAATAAAATGAATAAGTTTAGGTCGAAAAACAGTTGCCTTCCCCTTTAAATTAAGTTCATATGTTACACTAGTCTTTGCACTTGTGGTACCTCAGGCTATAAATGGACATTTCGATTGTACCCAAGAGAAACGGGCGGCAAAGATGATTTATTGTCCCTTGTTATCATTCTGTGTCTGGGCGCGTCATATTATCTTTTGTTATCCATTGCGTTAAGCGGACGAAAACTGATCAGCGCCTTTTCAATAATATACTCTGCCAAACCTGTGTGGTAACACATGTATCGTGAGAAATCATCATCCCACATACGTATGTGGGATGAACAAGTGACTTTAACCACTCCTTATACTCCGATCAACGCTTTTATATCCCTAGGCAGTAATCTGTAATACAATGTAATGTGTTCTTTTTTTTTTAGTTTCTTAACAATAATCTGGCGTACATGTATTATTATTATTTGAGGAGAAAGAACCTCACACAAACTGATTATGGGGTGAAAATTCTCACTCGCAAAATGGAAAAATCCTCCCAAACCTCACCTTTGGCTCGTTATGGATGATTTTTCCATCTCTTGAGTGTGAATGCTCATCCCAGAATCAAGTTGTGTGTGATCCTCTTAATACCAGACTGTCAGAAGCGGATATCAGAGAAATGATTGTACCCTCGGGTAGTGTGCATTGTGTTGGAATGGAACTTAAATTTGTATTTGGTGTGAACAGTGGAAAAAACAGTTATTAATAGCATGTGTTGAAAAATAATTAATCATATACACAATTAAATCGGGTAGAACGAACTATAGTATTAACACAAATCATTTTAAGCACAAATTCATTAATAAATAGCTCCAATGAAATTTTTGTTACCATCGTGTGATTGCCCAACAACATTTCCTCCACTGTCAGGCGGCTGTTTTTCTCTTTTCTAAAATGGAACATAGTCTTTCTGGAGGTGATATTGTTTCGGATATTCCTTGAAATTCGCGAGTCTTTAAACAACCAGACATATACTTTAACTGTTAATTTGTTTTTGTTGTAACCGTCAAGCATCATCTCGTTTTCATACGCAGACTTCAAATCTAGCTGCTTAAAAATGATGAATGGTGTTCGAAATGAAATGGAAAAGAATGATTATTGAAGAATTATTCAATTTGTATACTTACTGTCCAGACCTAGTCCAGGTCCATTGTGTAACCATTAAATGCCTAATGTGGATAAATCAAAAGGGAACTTTTTTTTTTTGATTTAAGAATAATTGAATTTGTTTCTGTAGCTTTATGGGATCCCGGTACATTTATAAATTGTCCAACAAGGACCTCACAAATGTTCGCTCTTTTTTCGTTAATAAAACGAATTGCTCTGTGATTTTGATTTAAACAAACACTCCAGGCCAATCTCCTAATGTATATCTTTTATACTATCGCACAAATCTTCAACTTTCTCAATTAGATCTATTGGACCGGAAAGAACGGAACAAATTTCCCTCAGGATTGAAATAATACAATTTACTATATCTCTGTTTCAATCAAACCTACAAACTATCTTGTTGAAGTAGGTTTTGTCTGGAGATATAACTCTAGGTGGTACAGCAGCCAGGACCAAATACCAAGTAATTAAGTTATTTATATACATCGACACACGGCAGCATGATTTTAACCAGCGTACTTTTCTGTAACAATATTTTGGTACTAGTTATTTATTATATATTTCAGAAATGAACGTTCTGAAGGGATGATACAAGCCCCTTGGGGATTTTCTCACACCGGATCTTATTTTAAAATGCAAATTTTAAAAAAGTTTCTATTTCAGAAACATTAAGCACTGGTCTTCTTGGAGACTCTTTAATGTTCTCTCCCTGTGGCGTCTAGTCTGGTTGACAGACGATGGCGGTGGTGGATTGGGTGGGACCTCCCACGGGTTAGATATGGATTGAGGGCACACTGAGATGAGTGTCATAATTTACCTCGTTTAATAGTCTTTTTTTTATATTGTATAAAATTCCTGTTTTAAATCATTGCTATCTTTTCTGTAATATGATCTTGCGAATTAATCAATCAATATATCAATCAATATATTGATAGTGTGGAATCATAACTTGTCTTCATGTCTAAACGACACAAAAATCTTTTCAGTAATAATTTACACTGAAAAGATTTTTGTGTCGTATAGACATTGAATATTGACAATATACGCCCTTTTCCAAGTTGTTAAAACTAGCACATTTGCCTTCAATCTTAAAATTGAGCTTCATTCAACTCCTACCGAAGTCCGGATTACTGCCCACCAAAGGTAAAATTGTTTGACCATTCACTTCCTAACCACCTTTTTCATCGAAATAGTGGCCTACTTTAGCCTTAGGACCAACATAAATGTATCAAGAAAGAGTCAGCCCCTTCTGACTAAAGATCGTGTGAATAGTCGAGGGGGTTTTGATATGCGTGCGAATGGTCGATGAAATTCCGACATGTGTGCGAATGATCGAGGCGGTTCCGACATGCGTGTGAATGGTCGAGGAAGTTGCGACATGTGTGTGAATGGCGATGAAATTTCGACATGCGTATGAATGGTCGATGAGGTTTCGACCTGCGTGTGAATGGTCGAGGAAGTTCCGACATGCATGTGGATGTTCGAGGAGGTTTCAACATGCGTGTGAATGGTCAAAAAGGTTTCAACATGCTTTGAAATGATCGAGGAGGTTCCGAAATGCGTGTGAATGGTCGATGAAGTTCCGACATGTGTGTGAATGGTCAAGATGGTTTTAACATGCTTGAGAATCGTCGAGGAGGTTTCGACATGTTTGTGAATGGTCGAGGGGTTTCAACATGCGTGCAAATGGTCGAAGAGGTTTCAGCATGCGTGCGAATGGTCGATGAAGTTCCGACAAGTGGGTCGAGGAGGTTTCAAAATGCGTGTGGATGGTCGAGTACGTTTCAACACGCATGTAAATGGTCGAGGAGGTTCCGACATGCGCGTGAATGGTCGAGGTTTCAACATGCGTGTGAATGGTCGAGGAGGTTCCGACATGCGCGTGAATGGTTGAAGAGGTTTCAACATGCGCGTGGATGGCCGAGGAGGTTTAAACATGCGTGTGGATGACAGAGAAGGTGTCTATATCCGTGTGAATGGTCAAGGAGGTTTCGACATATGTGGTGATGGTCGAGGAGATTTCCACATGTGTGTGCATGGTCGAGGAGGTTTTGATATGTGTTTGAATGGTCGAGGGGGTTTCGACATGTGTGTGAATGGTCGAGGAGGTTTCGACATGTGTGTGAATGGTCGAGGAGGTTTTGACATGTGTTTGAATGGTCGAGGAGGTTTTGATATGTGTTTGAATGGTCGAGGAGGTTTTGATATGTGTGTGAATGGTCGAGGAGGTTTTGACATGTGTTTGAATGATCAAGGAGGTTTTGATATGCGTGTGAATAGTCTAGGAGGTTTCGACATGCGTGTGAAGGGTTGAAGAGGTTTCAACAAATGTGTGAATGGTTGAAAAAGTTCCGACATACATGTGAATTGTCGATGAAGTTCCGACATGTGTGTGGATGGTCAAGGAGGTTTCGACATGCGTGTGAATGGTCAAGGAGGTTCCGACATTTGTGTGAATGGTCGAGGAGGTTCCGACATGAGCGTGAATGGTGGAGGGGGTTTCGACATGCGTGTGAATTGTCGATGAAACTCCAACAAGTGTGTGGATAATTGAGGAGGTTTCAACATGTGTGTGAATGGTCGAGCATCCGCATATTCAGGGCTTGGGGGCCCAGGCGGCCATGCACTGGCATAATGCGCTATAGCGGGATAATTTATGGTTCACGATGATAAATGTTCTTCTTTGTTTTTGCGCGATATTGCACTAATTAGAATAACCCTTATTATGATAGGGGATGTAAAATCTATTTCTCAAAATAGCTTAGTTCTCGTTAACTTTCACAGGTTCGTGGGCCATATCTGCAACTGATGATTACAGAATCAAATCGTTTTGAGTAAGAAATTATGAAGTACTGTAGAACAAGCTTAAAATCATTATATGAACACAAGTCCTTATGTATAAGTTAAAACAATCCGCATGATTTAATATTACCGTGGATTTGTTTTCCGACTTCTGTCCATGGTTGTTTTCCTCTATTATATAATGAAACATAGCCTCTTTGAGGGCTATTATTATAACAAGTCTTTATAATTGGAGAGCTGGAGTAGGCCTATGCCGGCTGTGGAAATATATATTTAGTTTTCGGAGTGACCTCCCTTTAATAAGCTTGTTGATACCAGTTTAATTATAAGGCCTAGTTCTTAATTTAAAAGCTGGTGACAAGGGAGAGTTGAAAATAGCGCATCCAACTGCCCTGTGATACACTACAATAAAAGTGAAATGGTGAAGACATTACTGAAGGGCAATTTTAATAAGGTATATACATATAGTGTACATGAATTGGTTATTTATGTTTTTGAGGATTCTGGGATTCGCATAGTTTAATCTGGTTGTGAAAATAGATCAGCGATGCCAATAATATACCGTGTTTTAGATGATATATAGATATTATGTATTAAAATAAAGGGAAGAAAACACTGCAATTTCTTTTCATAAATATATGTTTTGTTGATGTTACATTTATACTTGAAAATGATCTGTGGAATGAGATAGAACGTTGTGGGAAATAAATCAAGAAGTTGTTATCCATACCAAGTGGTTCCTTACCTTATGAAATTGCAATGTATATCAATAAGGCCTTTAACAACATTTGTATACTTGGAATCTAAATAGCAACTCTGTCGATGTTATAGTAGAGACAAAGAGACATAGCCGCCGAATGTGTCATAATATTATGTACTCGGTGCTCGAATGCCGGTGGGGAAAGCAAAGCTCACTTTTTTTCTCAACATTAAAAACTTAAAATCTCTGCACTGCATAGCTATGGGCTAGGATGACTGAGTAGAACAGATTTCATTGTGCTTATGTATTTATTTTACACCGTAAAACAGCGATAATTGTAATAATACATTTAAGCAACTCCCCATAGCTATGAAATCTACTTGGTATTAAAGAACACCTGGGCTGGGCTGTTCCAGACATAGCCCAGGGGTCCCTTCCCACCGCCATAAATAAGATGTGTGACGCGACGTTGGTATATAAGGATTTATACTTAATTACGCTCTGGACAAACATGCTCTGGTGTTAACATCCACATTTCACTTAAACTCCAACATCTCCTAGTGAAAAAAAAGGACGAAAGAAATATAAAGACACAAACGTATAGCAAGCCGTTTTAGCACTTCTACTTTTATTCTACATATGTCGAATTAGAGTTGCTTTTATTTGACATAATCCTTGTAAATGTATTTAAAAACAATTTAACAATTTTTTAAAAATAAAACACATGAACCATACCTTTTCACATATGCGAAAAGAAATTTCACTCATGTAAAACAGACTTTAATTTATTCCCACAATATAAGGCTTTGAGGGAAAAGTCAGTTATTGGTGTCTAGGGTACTTTTATTTTTTATATCCACAAAAGAGTTCCACTCCCCTGTTTTATGTAGTTTAAGTGTCAAAAATGTCCACATATGTAAAATAAACCTTTATTCTACGTATGTCGAACTCGTTGCCACTTATGTGGAATTGTTTTTCATATAAGTGAAATTATTTTCAACATATGTACAATGAATATTTATTTCACATATGAGAAATTCTTTTTCACATGAACGAAAATATTTTTCACATATGTGAAAATTTGTTTTACATATGTTAAATTCTTTTTCACATATGTGATATTCCCTTTTTCCATATGTAAAATAAAGTCATTTATTTAACATATGTGAAAAAAATAATTTCATATATGTCAAAAGGAATTCAACGTATGTAAAATAAAGATAGAAGTGATAAAACGGTTTGCCATAAACACGGGCCAACAAGAGTGCCGAGAAACAATTAAGTAAGAAAATATATATGTAAAAATATTTTATTTGTTGTCAAATGATGCTATAAAACATTTAGCAACTTCATTTGTATATTTATTTTCTTTCGCTGCATTTTATATATAGGGAGTAAGGAAATAAAACACAATAATAGCATGCCCGTTGGGTGTGCCTTTAATTATATTAAATCCAGACTTTGATGCAATAATTAAGTTAGAGATTAAAACAAAGCTTACACCTGTTTAGTGTAGCCAGTAGCGTGGACTTATGTCACGACGTATGCAAATTCTGTGAGATTCATGGGAACAAGTGAAGAAATGAGCACCGCAGTCATTCATGCGTAATGGCTGGCTGGTGTAATGACTTCAGAATGTTCGGTCGATTGTATGGTTGTTATTTAGTCATTGTCACAGGCACTGACGTATTTCATGTTACCTTGTATTTCCTTGTTGTTCCTGCTGGGTAGTGTTTCCTACAGGTGATTATTTTAAAACGTACAATTTAGATACAGATACACGAATAAACCAAAAGTCTACAATAAAACAAAAAAACAGCATAAAAAAGTCAAACAAAACAGGTGCAGAAATAGACCAAAAGAGTTAAAATCAATGACAGATACATCAGCAATACATATAAAGGGTTGAACATCCGATACGTTAAGTGTTTCCTTAAAATATAATTTAGGTATTTTTTGTCTCATTGGTTAAACGTTTTACTCAAGAAGGTTTAACTGATTGATTTGACGACTGCTATAGTTGACTTTGACCTTGATTGATACGGTATGGTTGCTCTACTGTATAGACACAGAAGAAAGACGATAACTAGTCAAAGTTTTGTAACAAATTATGATTGCCTAAAACTTATTTAACGTATTTTGTCGGGTTAGAATAAAAATGCATTACCGATGAGTAGGGCGTATATTAGTGGACTTTGGTTTGAACAAAAGCATGACTTTGTGTGAATGCATACATTTGGACGCTTCTTACCGTGTCTTTACAGTTCAACTGTTGATTGGCAGCAGATATTGCGCTAAGGTCTGGCACATAATTGTGAGTATTTTAACACATTTTAAACATTGCGGAAATCTGAAGAGTAATCCAGATCGATTAATGGTGGCACGGATGATTGACTAGATCGGACAGATTATTTCCTGAGAAAGTGTTTCCTCGTGGGAATTGCTCTAAATAGAGTATCTATGTGTGAATTCATAAGATTAATCTAACCCGTGTAAGGTGGTCACAGAATAGCAAATCCCAGACCGGATTCCGGTAGATTAAGATCAGCCGGACGAATTGGCCGGGACAACTTCAGCCGCAGGGGCCACGTACTGCATTTTAAAGGGGAAATCATAAAGGACCATGTATAGATGGACTGTACAAAGCAGTTTCAAAAGTTGATTCCTTTTTGGTCATATATTTGTTTGGTGAACTTTTCATGACAGAATAAAAATTGGTCAGTCTTTAGTAAATATTCATTATTATCACTTTAATAAGCATCTATTGTGAAGGGTGTTGATGAATTTAAAATATTAAAATATATATAAATGTTACGTTACTACATAAATGGCACAAGTAGTCCTGTAGACATTAAAATGACTATATCTGTTTTTGTAAGATAACGAGGTCACCGCTTTTATAGTCAGTCTCTGTACTCTAAATCTTGTATACTTTTATCTCTCTAATAAAAATAACATATGTCTAGGCAATGCTTTAATGATAATAATTTTATAAATAATAACAATGATTCAGTGGGAAATTATTCCAAATAAAGAAAATATTCTATTTACTATATTAATGTAAATATCGTCATGAACATTATCCCCCTTATTCCAGTGATGATAAGGAATTCAAATGATCATTTCAGGGTTGTCGTCACTCTCAGAGTCCTCATTTATCACAACCGGGAGATCACTTATGACAACTGGTGAGACAGTTACGGGAAAGTGCGAAGGATTTACACGCAATTGCAAATCATCTAACGGATCACACGAGTCCTTTATAGGTAATTCTGAACCATTGATTGGAATGGCAGAGGTAGTTATTCTAGTAAATGCAGGCTCTTTCTCACTAGGACCATTGTTTTTAGCACCCCTGGAAACTAGTTGGGGTTCACAAGAATGGTTTTCTGACTCTATGGTAGACGATTCGTCTGGGCACCAGGGCTTCACATCTTTTCTTTTCGAACATTTCGCCTCGGTTTCACTGCGTTTCTCAAAATTTCTATGAAGTCTCCTAGCGAAGGTGATGGGGTTTCCCTCCGTATCTTTTGGATTTGCTTGTTGGTTAAAGTGATAATGCATAAAAGAAGGGTATATTTCCGGGTAATTAGAGATATGTGACACAGCATTTTCTCTTGGACTGTATTTCGGCGCTTCTCTGTTGTCTTCAACGCTTATATCGCTTGAATTTACCAGACCGCCCAAATGTACCATTTCAGCTATTTCATTTGGTTTATTATCTTTTATATCCTTGTGCTTTGTCAGAGAGCTGCTGGTGACCTGTTTTCTGTCAGAACCATGTCCAATACGAGACACAGGAAGTTTGTAACCAGCCAATCCACCAGCCTCAGATAGACCGTCTGAAACCCAAAATTCTGAATCCATTTGTAACAAAGAATTGCCTACAGTGGACGTATCTCGAATTGCTTTGTCTTTGAGTAAGGATGAACTTGAGTATGACTTATCACTTTGCAAACTATCCAGGTTATTATATAAATCCAGAGAACTTTTCACAGTGGACGTGGCGCTGAGTGTTGCACCAAGACGATGAGATGGGGACTCTACGTGCTGCTCATCTTCCACATAAATAACTTCTTCTGGATTGTACTGGGCTTCAGAATGAACATCCACAATTTTATCCCTAGATTCGGCAGTTTCCATTATAAATTCAACTTCCCTGTCGTTGAAAGATACGTTCTGATGACCCCGATCATCTAACTCCGATGCTGAATCTAGAAGGGAGTCTTGTAGCACATTTCTATAGTACTGGCCGCTATATACAGCTGTTTGGTACTGACTTGTCCAACCCGTATTGAACGGCCGTTGTAAGGCCTGGTTGTGTTTTGTACATAAACTCAATTTGCAGTTAATGCACTCGTCTTTAACGCATACTTCACTATTTCCCTGAGGTAGCCTTGAGAGTTTCATATGAAAACACGCATAATATAATACCATAGCAACTACACAGAGAAGAAAAGCACTGACGACTGTTGCAAACAAGGAAACGGACTGGATATTTTCGCGCCATGATGTATTGTGCAATAACCAGGAGGCCACTAAGACTGAAGTCTCTAAAAGAGTTATCAAATAATAGCATATATATCTACATTTCGAGCGAGTTTGGCTAAAGTTTAGATATGTAAATGTATACACGTAACCAATAGCAACACATATCATCACGTGGCTTCCTCTGCCGAATTCTTTCCTGTTAACTGTTCCTAAGATTGAAGACCATATACAAAAGAGCATTGTAAGCCAATGAAGAGAGAGCACTAAAAATGTCCAGTATGTGTAGGCACTGGCAAACAATGCGAGGGAGACAACCCTCGCGGTAATCTCACCTATCCTCCATAATAATCGAAACACTATGCCAGGCCAAGTAAGAACTACCTTCTCAATATTACAAGTCTCGTTTTGACGTCGGAACGAAGCCAGCGCCCATGATGTAGAAATTAGACACATTATCATGGCGGCCAGCTGTATTCCATGGTAGAAGTTACTTGTCACAATGTAAAACGTCTGGAGAGACAATAATGGTAATCCTGAGGTAAATGCAAACACTAATCTCAATAAAAGAAGGTCTATTAGAAGTTTCTTTCTTTGCAGAGCATCTCTTTCGTTGAGTATACTAAGATGTCTCCAGATAAATCCCACTTGTAACACGTGAATCAGAGCCACGACTAAAACAGATTTCTTTTTCTGGGCCGAATCTCTTCTGCCAAGAAACAAAATGGCTGAAAACAACTGAGTAACTACAAGCGGAAGCAGAAGAAATCCTAAAACAGTTGCCGTCCATACCGGGTTTCCAATATCAGCGTAAATGAACCAAGTGTAGACGGCGTTAAGGAAAAGTTCTGCGATATGTGTCAACAAAGATATCACAATAAAAAGGGCAAAACATGTTGACGGGCACCAGAGGGTTCTTCTAGTGTCAGGTGTGTCTCCACTTCCGGTCATGGCGGATCTGTGATACTCTGAGCAGATTTGTAATGTCTTGTTTCATCGACGCAATATTTAACGCATGTTTCCATCACTCTAACGACCTTTACAACACTTTCTCAAAACATCCTTATAACGAAGTCTTTTAGCTATGTGAATATAACTGTTTTGTAAGTATATATACTAGTGTATTGCTCACATATACACCCGTATACCGAACCAATTTCAGATTTCACTATTCTCTCCTTTAAGTTAATTGTTTTAAGAATATTGTGTGCAAGCTACTAAATCACATTCCAGAAGATCACTTCATAAAAGAATTCGGCTCTATACAGTTTCCTCTGACAAAAGTCAACTTGATGCAATCCAGGATTAAAAC
This sequence comes from Mopalia muscosa, assembly GCA_031763545.1. Taxonomy (NCBI): domain Eukaryota; kingdom Metazoa; phylum Mollusca; class Polyplacophora; order Chitonida; family Mopaliidae; genus Mopalia; species Mopalia muscosa. The sequence continues at coordinate 23,015 of JARFOD010023857.1, forward strand.
CAATGTCTCGTCATTACATCGTATTCAGAAGATTCAAGACGATCAGAAGACACCTAAAACGGATCATTTCTTTGTCCCTGTGATCATATACTAAACTGTGTATATCCGTCCTTTGTCTTGGGAAATCTGTGGCAATAAAGAAGACAACATTTAGAACGTTAATACTGACAATCATATAATTATTTCATAGAATAATTTTCTTTCTTTACAAAAACAAAAAAAAATATGACTGGTATATTTGATGTGAGATATAAACGTGAATCAAATCGATTATCTGACTTGCATGAGGATTTATTTATGTCGCTAGTTCTCATAATTCTATGAAACATGCACCCCCTGCCCCAGATGTGAAACGAAAGTCTTCCATAAGTGATATTTAATTTCGACAGTGGTTTGTCTATAGCAGTGGGGACTGAGCTGAGGAGGGTTTAGTAGTGCTTGGGCCTATCAAACCAAGAGGTACCATGCAGGAGGAGGCTCATAGCTGATGCTTGACCATATAAGTTAATATGGAAAATGCATGTACGAGTTGTCGAGGGTGGCGTTTCACGAGTTTACATCTTGTAATAAGAAATTGTTATATCTCCACACATCATTCCTGGTCTCAAAACAACCAAGAAAATAGGCAAAGTTCCCAAAGAGCAACAAATATCGTCAATCCATTTGTATTAGCATGCCAGCAAATAAAATGAATATACACTGGTAAATAACGCCTTACCAGTGTGAATATGACCACGGTTCAGTAGCAGCATGTCTGGGAAGTAAGCAAACTACCTGAGTAATTTATACGATACCTCCATCCAAGCATGTGGCTCATTATTCACTAGTTATGTCAGTTATTTTAAGTGTCGTTCAATGATAGTTGGGGTGAGACAAAGGTCCGATAGTCTCATGTTTATATTAGTTTAGGGAGGTCGAAATATTCGGATATGATTTCTAGAACATGTTAAGTTAAGACCAAGGAACGGTAAACTTAACCTAAAACTAAGCCAAATAAGGAAAGTACGATAACCACTGACGACTGAGCGAAAAATGAGTTTTGGGGTGGAATTTTGTCTCTGTTGATTAAAATATCGGTCGGACAGGTGTTCAGATAATATTAGAATGATATGAAGTTTTCTTATCAAAATACATCCATCAATATTAATATATGACCTCCGAATTCCTTTTAGACATTCTTCCGTTGGTGAAAAACAAAATTGAAGAAGAAAAAAAACCCATATAAGCTGACAAGTATTTCCTAACTGGTACAAAGTGTTTGCGTGGTATTAGCTCGAATGTGAACCCACACTTAATCTCAATTGAGAAGAAGGCTTTACACAAGAACAACCGCTAGGGTTAATTGTTTTCCACCCACCCCTTAAAAAATAAAGTAATAATATTAATCTTAAAATACTATTGACAATAAATTCCATTAAAATATC